>APFE030068340.1:250669-350627 GCA_000404065.3 Pinus taeda
TTCTCGAACACTGTCTTTACACCTGCATCATCCAACTTGCTTACAGAATTCAGATTTCTGGCCAATGCAGGAATATGCAGAACACCCGGAAGGGTTCTAACCCTTCCACCTTGCAACTTCAACTTTACTTTTCCGCGACCAATGATTCTAGCCTTCCTATCATCTCCTAAGAAGACATCACCACCATCATATTTCTCATACTCGCAGAACCACTCTCTATGGGGAGTGAAGTGAAAGGATGCACCTGAGTCAATCAACCATGCCTCATGATCTACATGTGTACTTGAAGAAGCCAAGTACACATCCCCACCTTCATCTGAGGTGGTTTTCGCCTCTGCAAAAGGAGCATTATCAGATCCTTTTCCTTTACCAGGAGCTTTAGATTTACACTCCCTTCTGAAGTGCCCTTCCTTTCCGCATTTCCAGCACACCACCTTTGTAGGTTTTCCTGGAGATTTAGATCTCGCTCTAGATTTAGATCTCCCACTCGATGAATTATTTTTGCTTTTGTTCTGGGACCGTCCATGTACAAACAAGGCATCACCATTCTGGTTGTCCATATTTTTCCGTCTCATCTCCTCCGTTAGCAAGGCTGAGACTATTTCATCAAACTGCAAAGCAGTTGCATTGCTACCTATTGCAATAACCAAACTATTCCCACGAATCTGGTAGAGGACAACAACAAACTGGATGCACTTATTTCATCTGAAATTTTAATATCAACATATGATAACTGACTTTACCACAAGTTATTAAAACCCATTTCAAATGGCTTGTCACCAAGTCTCCATCTTTCACCTCAGTTATACAACTTTTTCTGCGGGAATAGTTTATTAACCAGAGACTTAGATTGGTACAAAGTCCCTAACTTGTCCCACAGAGCCTTCGCCGTAGCTTCCCCTGATACATTCAACAATACTGAATCTGAGACACACAATCGTATTGTGGTCTTTTCCTTCCGATCCAACTTCTTCCATTCTTCATCGGTCACACCCGTTGGTTCAGTACCCGGATCTACCGCAATCCACTGATCTTTATCCACCAACAGATCCTCCATCTTGAGTTTCTACAACTCAAAACTCTGACCACTGAACTTCTCAATCTCTATCTTTCCGCTGCTCACCATCTTCTTTCACCACCATAATCGATCTCGCAGATCTCCCACTGAACAGGGTCTACCACAGGCCCAAGCGAAACCCCTCAGCAACAAAGGTCCCCTTTAAGCCAAAAATGGCTCTGATACCAAATGTAGGTTTAACCCCATACAAGAAATTACCTGCATACGAATTCTAAATCACAGGAAAAATAAAAATTCGAGAGCATAACACATAAAACACATATACACAGAGATTTCCCACTGGATCCCAAAACCGGGACTACCAGCTTGATTTTTCATTATGTTCCTTTCAATGTTACAATACATATTTATACATGCCGAAGCATCCAATACCATGGACCGAAAACCATCGCGTCCAAAACCATGGACCGAAAACCATCGCGTCCAAAAAACATAAGCGAAAATCATGCACAAAACCATAGGTGGGTCAGCCCAACCTAATCTAGGGTCCAAAACCAAAATTTTTCGGGGCGCTGCCCCGAACCCCTTAAAGTGGGGTTACGGGTAATCCTCAAACCCCCTATTAACTATGTGGAAAGAATATAACACAACCCAACATTAAAATTATTGGATTATTTTAGTGTTAAATATGATGACTATGATTGCTTATGATCAATTTCAAAAACACCCCTATACCCATCACCCTTGTCACATTCCTAACTACTATCATTTCCCAACACACTCTAGCCTATCACCATATTCCTCCTACGATTTTTAAATCTTCTCCTACACCACCCTTCAAACCTTGTTATTAACTCATCATTCTTGAATTGGCCATGAAATCTTATCATCGGTCCAACATTTTCCTAAACGGCCAGGTACCAACGAGCAATGGATAGGTGGTGAATCATTGGAGAGACAGGTGTTAAACAATTTCATTCATTGTTTTTGAATCGTCCAAGTTATAAAATGATCGTTTGACCCAAGTCGACTCATGCAAAAAACTATCTGTTATCATCACTCCATCACTCCATATATGTTTACGGCATTCTCATGATTGTACCTATGCAACCCAGTATAGCTCCTCTATCTTTGTAATATGAATGCACTCTGCATTATCATTATAGTAAATTGGGTAAGGTCGGTTGTTAAGTTTGATTTCATTCTCAGTTTGTACAAAGGGCATTACCATAATAGTAATTCAAACGTTGTGATTTCAAAGAAGGTCGAGAATAGCAGGTGCTACAAAGGGAGAACATAGTAATTGGGCTCACCACGAGTTTCTACCTCCGCCATAATCCGAGGACATTCATTCGGTCACTGCCTAAGCCATTGAAGAAGGAGACCCTGAGAACAGAGGGTGCTACCAGGTCGGTTGAGTGGAGTGCAAAACAGCAGTAACAAATCAAGAGACCCTTGTTGAATTATAAAGCATAAACAAAGAAGGTTAGAACAAGAGTTTCTTTGTCAAAATGACCAATAGAGCAGAGCCTAATACATTTGATAGTTCCTAGTATCATGATGATTGTATTACAATTTTAAGGGAAAAGCAATGGTTATCCTTCCTAGAGAAGTTTAATGGGAACAATGAAGAAGTAACTAAGCATTTTGCATTTACATTTAATGGAGAGAAAGCATTGATAGGCAACTTCTCTTTTAGAATTTTAGAGGACACCATAGCACAAACCTTTGGAATCAGCCTAGAAGGAGAAAAATATTTCAAAACAAAACAATTCAAGTAAAAATCATGGACCCAATTCATGTCTAGGTCGAAGGTTTCCTCTGTTAACTGGAAAAAGGGTGACTCTAGAAGCTAGCTGATACACCCATGGGATGAAATGGTGTATATTATTAAGAAATTTGTTATGTGTGAGGGTCGTTACAACATAGTCTATCTATATCACGTCAAACTCTTGTTGCACTTAAAAGGGAAATGCACCATTAGTCTACCCTATTTCGTCTTACAGATTTTTACTAAGATGTCAAAAACTATTCAAAAGAAAAAGGGTAATGAGGATAAAAGCTTGTATCATTTTGGGTTAATTAAAATTCTAATTGAATTTGAAGTGCAGAGGAGGGGAAAAACATGGAAGGAATTTCTGGTTGCTAATCAAATCAAAGATGGAGAAGATGAATAGGAATAGCAAGAGCACTCAGGATTTATGCTTGACATTGATGAGGAAATCCCTGTGCGCAAGTCAAGCAATGTCCCTCTAACACAACAGTAGTGTAAGGACGAGAAAGATGAGGCAAGAAGCTGCCCAGAAAATTGAGCAAGTCAAAATTTTCACTACATAGACAAGAAGATCAAGGAGAATACAAAAGACCCAAACACAAGAATATGAACCAGAGTCAAATGCACATGCACCGATGGACATTCAGAGCAGTTCTTATTCACAGCCTAGACCAGAAGCCGAAATGGAAGTTGAGAGTAACAACAGATAAGGGAAAGAGTCACCACCTGGAAATAAGAAACAAAGGAGGTTAGAAAAACAAATTGAAAAGCTAAAAGAAGAATTGATGGAGGCTGACATGCTAGAGAAGGTCATCAAGAAGGAGAATGAAATGTTGAGAGCTCAGAGCAAGAAGACTCAGTAGAAAAATGAGAAGCTGAAGTTGCAAATCAAAGAACTCAAGGCTGAACAAACCGACATTTGCAAGTGGGCAACCAAATGGTATACTCAAACGAAAGCTCTCAAAAAGAAATACAATAATTTGAAACATGAGCTCCACATTCTGAAGGATGCCCAAGCTTAGAAGAATATAGATGCATTGTTACAAGCAGTAGAGGCATGTAGGTTTTAACCCCGTACAGAAATTACCTGCATATGAATTCTAAATCACAGGAAAAATAAAAATGCGAGAGCATAACACATAAAACACATATACACAGAGATTTCCCACTGGATCCCAAAACCGGGACTACCAGCTTGATTTTCCATTATGTTTCTTTCAATGTTACAATACATATTTATACATGCCGAAGCATCCAATACCATGCACCGAAAACCATCATGTCCAAAACCATGGACTGAAAACCATAGGTAGGTTCACCAAACCTAATATAGGGTCCAAAAAAAAATTTCACAGGGCGCTACCCTGGACCCCGTAGAAGGGGGCTACCCGCTCCCCTCAAACCCCCTAGACAGGGGGGGCTACCCACCCCTTGTGACCCCCCCGCTGTGAAATCGGCACAATAAAGGGGGGGCTCCGCCCCCCCTCTAACCCCCCGGTTCACTACGTAGCTTAGTCGTGGAAAGAATATAACACAACCCAACAATCTCCCACTTGATGTTTTCTTTCCACAGGGGGCCACAGGTGAGCTTAGTCATTTTTCCAGCCCTAAAACGCCCATTGTTTCTCTACACCAAGAGAACTTCTCATAGCTCACAGATTTTTTCAATGCATCTACTGTATTCTTCAAAGTGTCCACCTTTACCAGCAACACCCTTTGGTCTTCTATCATATCCCTCACAAAGTGATACTAAACATAAATGTGCTTTGTATTTGAATGAGAAGCAGGGTTCTTTGCCAAGAAAATTGCACTAACCCCATACTTGGACACAATCTCTGCAACCAAACTGCTTCCATGCTTACATGAGTGGCTGCCATGTATTCTGCCTTTGTAGTTGATAGTGCCACAACAAATTGTTTCCTACTCATCCAACTAATTGCACCTCCAAATAGGTTAAACACATACCCACTTGTAGATCTTCTCTCATCCAAATCTCCAGCCCAGTCTACATCAACAAAGCCATGAATATCAAACACTCTGTCCAATCCTGGTCTTCCTTGGTAGCACAAACCATAATCACTAGTTCCACGCAAATACCTGAAAACCCGCTTCACTATTGTCCAATGCTCTTTCCCTGGTTTTGACATAAACCTGCTCAATACTCCCACTGCATGTGCAATGTCTGGTCTAATATAGACCATTACATACATCAAGCTACCGACTGCACTTGCATATGGAACACGGGGCATGTCCTCTTCCTCTTCTTGTGTCTTGGGACACTGTTCAGCAGATAACCTCACACCTATAGGAATAGGAACCTTCACCGGTTTACTATCCTGCATATTAAACCTCTGCAATATTGTCTCGACATACTTCCTCTGGTTTAACCAGAGCTTCATCTTTGCTCGATCTCTTCTAATTTCCATGCCCAAAATATAGTTTTCAGCACCAAGATCTTTCATGTCGAATTTGGAGGACAATTAGGTCTTCAAATCCTCGATAATTTCTTTGTTATTTCCAACCATCAACATATCATCCACATACAAGACCAGGTAAATAACACGGTCACCAATTAATTTAAAATACACACAGTGATCTGCTTTGCTTCTGGTGAAGCCAAGTCCCCGTATAAATGTATCAAATTTATGATACCACTCCCTTGGTGACTGTTTTAACCCATACAAAGAGTTCTTTAAATCGCATACCAGTTATTTCTTACCCTTCACCGCAGAGCCTTCAGGTTGCTTCATGTAGATTTCCTCTTCCAAATCCCCATTAAGAAATATTGTCTTCACATCCATCTGTTCTACCTCAAAATCAAAAGCAACAACAAAAGATAAAAGTAATCTAATAGAAGTCACCTTGGCAACAGGAGAAAGAATATCACCAAAATCAATTCCCGGCACCTGGGAATAACCTTTTGCTACCAACCGAGCTTTGTATTTCTCCACCTTCCCTTACTGCATTTTGTCTTCTTCTTGAACACCCATTTGCTTGCCATGGGTCCTTCAGTCGACAACTCACCAGATCCAAAGCCTCATTTTTGTGGCAAAGAGCCATTTCATCATCCATGGCCTCTTTCAGAGTTTTCCAGCCTCTGAAATCCACGCTTCTTTCATAGTTTGGGATCAATCATCAGTGACGACAAAAGGAAAAATTTGAACAGAAGGCAAGGACTATACCTTTTTGGCTGCCTTC
The DNA here is from genome assembly GCA_000404065.3 of Pinus taeda. NCBI lineage: Eukaryota > Viridiplantae > Streptophyta > Pinopsida > Pinales > Pinaceae > Pinus > Pinus taeda. The sequence continues at coordinate 256,660 of APFE030068340.1, forward strand.
TTTCCATGAACTGATCTTTTTCACAGGCCGGAGTTAGGCTCCTTCATCTCTGACTCCTCCTCTGCTACAGAGTCCTGATTCTTCCTCCTTTAAGTTAAACTCTAATCTCACAGGTTCCTTTGGTTGGACTTCATGTTTAATAACATCTTTCACCTCTCTGAACACCACATCTCGATTGTACACAACCTTCCGTGTGACTAGGTTCCAAATCTTATAACCTTTTAAACCATCCTTATACCCAATAAAGATGCACTTTTCAAATTTACTATCCAACTTGGTTCGTTTCTCCTTTGGAACATGTACATATGCATCACATCATAATACCCTCAGATGTGAAAGAGAGGGTTTCTTACCAGTCCACACTTCTTATGGAGTCTTATCCTCCAATGCCGATGAAGGTGACATGTTGACCAAGTAACATGCAGTATCCACTACCTCTGCCCAGAATTCCTGTCCTAACCCCGCACCACTGAGCATGCTGCTTGCCCTCTCCATCAACGTCTTGTTCATTATTTCTGCGACTCCATTTTGTTGAGGTGTATATGGAGTAGTCTTCTGCCGTGCTATACCACACTTCTTACAAAATTCGTCAAATTCCTTGCTGCAGAATTCTCCACCATTATCTGTCCTCAGCACCTTTATCTTCTTCTCTGTCTGATTTTCCACCAGAGCCTTAAATTCTTTAAACCTGTCAAAGACTTCAGATTTCTTCTTAAGGAATATATCCATGTATTCCTTGAGAATTCATCTATAAATGATACATAGTACACAGACTTACCCAGTGATGGAACTTTCACAGGTCCAAACACATCACTGTGCACAAGCTCTAATATTTGTTTCGTCCTCTTACCACCAGAGGGGAAACTCACCCGATTCTGCTTCCCATATACACAATTTTCACAGAAATCAAAATCCAGAGAGCTATTACTCATACCTTCTACCATACCTTTACCATGAAGTATTCGAAGGCCCTTCTCTCCAATATGTCCAAGCCTTTGATGCCACAACATGGTCTTCTCTCCAGAAACCACTAGATTTTATGCTCCATTTCAGGAACCATAGAACTATTGCACCCGTCAACAACAGTGCTACCTTGCAGCTTGTACAGAGTTCCAATCACTCCCCGCATCAATACCAGTGCTCCTCGAACCCTCTTGCAGGTATCCTTCTCGAACACTGTCTTTACACCTGCATCATCCAACTTGCTTACAGAAATCAGATTTCTGGCCAATGCAGGAATATGCAGAACACCCGGAAGGGTTCTAACCCTTCCATCTTGCAACTTCAACTTTACTTTTCGACGACCAATGACTCTAGCCTTCCTATCATCTCCTAAGAAGACATCACCACCATCGTATTTCTCATACTCGCAGAACCACTCTCTATGGGGAGTGAAGTGAGAGGATGCACCTGAGTCAATCAACCATGCCTCATGATCTACATCTGTACTTGAAGAAGCCAAGTACACATCCCCACCTTCATCTGAGGTGGTTTTCGCCTCTGCAGAAGGAGCATCATCAGATCCCTTTCCTTTATCAGGAGCTTTAGATTTACACTCCCTTTTGAAGTGCCCTTCCTTTCCGCATTTCCAGCACACCACCTTTATAGGTTTTCCTGGAGATTTAGATCTCCCACTCGATGACTTATTTTTGTTTCTATTCTGGAACCGTCCTTGTACAGACAAGGCATCACCATTCTGGTTGTCCATATTTTTCCGTCTCATCTCCTCCGTCAGCAAGGCTGAGACTATTTCATCAAACTGCAAAGCAGTTGCATTGCTACCTATTGCAATAACCAGACTATCCCACGAGTCTGGTAGAGAACACAACAAACTGATGCACTATCTTCATCTGAAATTTTAATATCAATAGATAATAATTGACTTACCACAGTATTAAACGCATTTAGATGCTCTGTCACCGAGTCTCCATCTTTCATCCTTAGGTTATATAGCTTTTTCTGCAGGAACAGTTTATTCACCAGACTTAGATTGGTACAAAGTCCCTAACTTGTCCATAAAGCCTTCGCCGTAGCTTCCCCTGATACATTCAACAATACTGAATCTGAGACACACAATCGTATTGTGCTCTTTGCCTTCCGATCCAACTTCTTCCATTCTTCATCGGTCACTCCCGTTGGTTTAGTACCCGGATCTACCGCGATCCACTGATCTTTATCCACCAACAGATCCTCCATCTTGAGTTTCCACAACTCAAAACTCTGACCATTGAACTTCTCAATCTCTATCTTTACGCTGCTCGCCATCTTCTTTCACCACCAGAATCGATCTCGTAGATCTCCCACTGAACAGGGTCTACCACAGGCCCGAGCGAAACCCCTCAGCAACAAAGGCGTCCCCTTGAAGCCAAAACAGCTCTGATACCAAATGTAGGTTTTAACCCCGTACAGAAATTACCTGCATACGAATTCTAAATCACAGGAAAAATAAAAATGCGAGAGCATAACACATAAAACACATATACACAAAGATTTCCCACTGGATCTCAAAACTGAGATTACCAGCTTGATTTTTCATTATATTCCTTTCAATGTTACAATACATATTTATACATGCCGAAGCATCCAATACCATGGACCGAAAACCATTGCGTCCAAAACCGTGGACCCAACGCATTCCATTGAACGCACTATGAATGAACTTTGAGATATGTCGCAAGACTCTAAGCTCTCGCCTCTGCCACATACAAGAGGGTTAAGCAATGAATCGGTGAATTATTACAAACAGGGAACATAAACAGTGAGAGTCAATGTTAATTATCCCGTCATCAACCAATCTACAAAATGCACTTATTTTTTTCTCTTGAGGCAAGTATTCTATTCAAGAAGTATTATAGTCATGGAATTTAATAGTTTCTAGGAATTATATATGCATTTTCCCAGGACAGTTCCTTCCACAACCTGATCCATAACTTCTTTATGGATTTACCAAATTATAGGGAATTCATGAACATGCTCAATGGATTATCACTACTACTATCGTTCATTTGCCATTAAACTTACAACAGACTTGGCAAGGAAAAAAACATAATCAAAACTTTGTTATAGATTGCTAAATACTGAACATACTCAAGTACTAACAACGTAAAAACATTCATAAACAAATCCGATTCAACTGCTCAAAAGTTTTAAATTGTAAAAAACCCTTTCCAGGTTAAAACAAGTCCACGAATATATTAAGAGATATTGCTCAATAGAAATTCTTGGAAATCAGAGGAGAGATAGATGCAAAGTTTTGACTTGTACCCAAAGATTTGTAGCACAAATTGTGCTAGTATGTGTGCCTTCATCCTTTTCTTTGTTTTTTTTCCATTGCTCAAGATGAGTTACAAACCATCGAATCAATTACATATTGATCATAAATGTTATTGGTATGAACTGATATTTGATAATTCATTTAATTTGATTTGTTAATTCTCCTCCCAAATATGTTACAAATAAATTTAACTTCCGATATCAAATTCATTAGCATAACCTTAAAGCTAATTTGTAGTTGTAATAGTGATATTACAACCCAACTCCAAATGAAAAAGGGAGGAATTCCCATGACAAGAGGTTCTCCAACCTCTTTCCTACCCAGGTGTTTATGTTTTTACTGTGTTATGGTTTTCTTCCAGAAGAGAGTGCTCCTTGTTGCTTCTCTCCCTTTTCCATGCATTGAAGGTTTGTGAGCAGGTGATGTTCATTGTTGATTGCAAGACTACTTCTCAAGTCGGTCGGAGAAGTGAAGTAGTGCTCCCTGAACCAATGCTTAGTAGAGGTATCATTTATTCATTTCTATAAAAATCCTTACATTCAAAGGCCAGTCTTGATATGTAGTATTTTTTTGCAGGGTATTGTTTATCTTTGAGTCACGGGTTCAATTAAATTGACAAATCACTCTTTTTTTCTTTATATTTAATCAGCGTTTAATGCTTTGCAGTGAAGGCCAGTCTTGATATGTAGTATTTTTTGCAGGGTATTATTTATCTTTGAGTCACGGGTTCAATTAAATTGACAAATCACTCTTTTTTTCTTTATATTTAATCAGCTTGTAATGCTTTGCAGTGAAGTATTGAGAGCAAAAAAGACTTATTCACAGGTTTTAACTCCTCTTTATTTCATTAATTTAAATTTGGTTTTACTTCAGTTCTGGAATTATATCTATATTTTTCCTCTTTCTTTCATTAATTTAAACTTAGTTTTACTTCTATCTATATAGTTTTCTTAGTTTTCACCTTTTTTACAACCTGCCTTTAATTTCTTTTAATGTTGGTAAATGTATTTACTTTATTTCATTTCTTTTAATGTTGGTAAATGTACATACTTTATTTCATTTGTGTTTATATTTCATTTATTTTTAAGTTTTGTTCAAATATATCACAAAAAAGAAATATAAAATGACATAATACAAGGAAAAAAATTAACTTTTTTAACTTTTTGATTTATGGCTTTTCTTGTTTTTGTAAATATTAAACATATAAAAAAACACAAAAAAAAACTAATTATTAGTTCTTTACACTGATCTATTTCTTCTAACTTAGTTTTGTTCACATTTTCTTTGAGGATTTAACCTACTTCTTACAATGATTCCTAAAAACATGAGAGATGTCATCACTTTTACAATATACTTTCATTGTTACAATTTGAAATGTTAAGTGTATGAGAAATTAAATATACAAGCATGACAATTAGATGCCCTGGCTTTCATTAATTTAACAAATCTAAATCCACTTAAAGAGAAACACTATGTTATGGTGCCCTAGTTCACTTATAACAATTGGATTGCATTACCTTGCTTTTAGTTGTTAATTAATACTTCAATGCCACCTTATACCTAATTAATGATATCTTTATAAGTACTAAGGTTACCATTTATTTTTAACAACAACTAAATATGTAAGAAATAATTCATATTATATTAACAAAAGAACCCTTTCTATCTATCTACATGTATATATTGTGTTTATCAAAGAAGGAATTTTTAATTTTATTTCTTGCATTGTTAAAGTTGTATGATCTCTAAGGGCTTAAGTAGGTTGATCTTTTATCTTTTTATTTTAGTTTTAATATATCATATTATAACCAACTATAAATTGGGTAACCTCCCAAGTCCTTATCATAACTAGCCTAAGGATTTGAAGTGTTGATGTGGTGTTGGAGCAACACCTAATCACAAACCATCAACATCTTATGGCGACCATACTGGGCAGTGAGGTTAATTTTTCTCCTTATTTGTCATTTTATTAAGCATGCACCCTTCCTTTTAGATTCTGATTGCAGTTTGCCATGACATCTTTGCCCATTTTTTACCAGTCATTTTAATGAGTCCTCTTAGGTCCAAGTTAACAAATTATTTGATTGTTGTCAATCAATTGGAGTTTATGACCTCCATACTGCATCCCGCCTATTTACTCTCACTCTTTTTGGAGAGGCAGAAAACAGGTACCCTAACATTGTCAGGCCAACCCTCTTTGATATATATATCTCTGATTTTTCCCTATAGTGTACTTTATGTGAGAATTCCCATCATATTGCAACCTTCCAAGTTCTCACCAAATCCAAGAGACTATTTAAACCCAAAAGAAACCACCCTCCTGCTTCTGGTGGGTTCCAATACTCAGACTTTGAGAGAGCTTCCTATGGGTTTTAGTTTGTAGATTTTGAAGGAGATTATTCCCCTGCTTCGCATGGGCTTCAATTTGTAGATCCTAAACCCACTTCTCTTGTTGAAAGAGTTTCTCACGGGTTTCAGTTTGTAGACTTTGATCCTACTTCTTCTACTCCATATGAATACATCACTCTTGATCCTTGCCTGATTGTCTTAGAAACCCCATGTGACATCTTTCCATTTGATGACTCTTTTTTCAAAGAAAATCCTAAATGCCATGATCAGTGTCATTCCCAATCCAAACTCAAACTTGTTTGTCCTAGGAATGATGTTATTCATGATGATTTTGACCGAGAAGTGTTAAACCATGATGATGAGGATACCCTTCCTACTCCACATGACCAATATTTTTCCTTACCTTCTGATGAACAAGTTCCCACCCCTGATCTTGACAACACCTCCCATTCTTTGGATATCAATTATAATGATCATGACCTTAAAACTCATCTTCCCCTTTTTCATCCCAATGGTAATGTTATTTTTAATGATCCTAATGAAAATGAGCCTAACCTTAGTCACCAAAAGACTTTCCTTGAAATGGATGAAGATATATTCCTCAACAAATCTTCCATATATGATGATGATCTATTGCATAAAAAATTGTCACCTTAACATTCTGCAATCTTTGTGAGTCCATTACCACTGATACTTTCCTCCTTTGCAAGTCTTAAGCCTCAGTTCTTCATATCAAGCATTGAAAATAAGAGATAGCCCTCAAAAGTCTCTAAAACTCTAGTTCTGCACTTTCTCTTTGCATTACCTGTGGTCCCGCACCTAATGGTCATGGCTCCTGCACCCCTGATCGCTCTGTCTCTATGTTATGGGTGCAGACCCTTGTAAAAGTTAAAAAGGCACAAGTATATTCTTAAAAACTCACTTTGAGTCATTTCTAGAAGCTTCTAGAAGGAATCTTGAGGTGGCAAGTTCGCTCATTTAAGGTTCATGCATCCCATACCTTAAGGAGCTAACCCCTTAATGTGAGGAGCTTATCCCTTTGAAGAAGGACTCTATCCCTTCATAGGTGGACCTGTAACCTCCTCCCTCTGCACTATAAAATGAAGCATTGGGCTGGTTACTTGGGAGGTTGAACGCTGAATATTTTTGAGGTGAAATGTTGTTGGAACTTAGTCTTCTTAGTTGAGTTTTTATGAAGAGATATTACATACCTCTAAGATCTTATTTGGAAGAGTGCAAGGCTTGTCAAACTAAAGGAAATTCCTGTTTCAGACCCTAGGAAGAGCTTGTTCAACATCAAGGCTGAAAAGATTGTAAGGTTCTTCTACTTCAAAGTTAATACAAATAAGTTTGTTTTTCTCAATAAGTTTTTTCTTTATGGTTTATTTTATGGATTCCTTTATCACCATAATGGACATGATTTATGATATTAGCTATGCATGTGCTATTTGATGTTTGCTTGTTTGTGATTTCAGGTTATCAAAAGGAAACTCTTTCGGACGATTGAAGGACGGCTGCTACAAACTAGCGTTGGACTTAAGGTAGGGTCTTAACATCTCTATAGTTTTTATTTATGAATCGTATATGTTTAGAGAAAGATAGATTTGTTTGTCTGCTTGTTGCTAGACTATCTTCTAATACTAGGGAGATCGGCCTTGTCCGCAAAATCAATTTATCAGGCCAACAAATTGGCGACTCCGCAGGGGAACTGAATTTGGTTTTTGGTTTTCCTTTGTCTTTGACTTGAGAAACTTATTTTCGTTTTTGGTTTTTTCTTGATGTGTGTTGGATTGGGTAGTTTTTAGAATCTGGATTTTTTTTTTCAAAGTTTTCAGGGAACCGCACTCTCTTTACAAACAGTGCAGGCATCTCTGCACTGATCCTTTAGTACACAGAGCGGTACCGCATCTGGTTCTTCTGGAAGCCTGCGGACCCTGTAAATTTTTTTAAAAAACCTAAAATGTTTTCTTCTAGTTAAGTTTAGGTTTCATTTACAACTTTTAGTGTCTACCCAGATCTGCATGTGTTCTGTCAAAAATCTTTTGTGAGTAAGTTCCAATGGTATTTTCGTTTTAGATGATTTTCTAGAAGTTTTGCATGCCTGGAGTGGTTTTCATTTGGTCTCTGTAGTGACTCAAAGATTAGAAGCCTGAGAAACCTTAAATTACCCTGGTGTCTTTTTGTCTTCTTGATGAGTCTGACTGGGTTGTGAAATCTGTCCTTAGTGAGAAATATATTTCGTTTTCTCTTTGCAATCTTTGAACAAACTTGGTTATAAGTTTTGAATTTCATTTTTATAAAAGAAAACATATCTGGATGTTTTTTTATTGATTTTTTATTCTGAACGAATGAATCCTTTACTAAATAACTAAGCAAAACGTCCTCAAAAAGAATTGAAGCTTTTATTTCAATTAGGTTTTTAGTATTTTTTAGATCTCAAGATTAGTTTTGTAGTTTTTAGTGTTTTCTAGAAATTGTAGTTCTCTTTTGAAGAAATTATTTTTGTAGTTTCAAGTTTTGAAAAAGTAAAGGAATTTATTGTGAACATAAGTAGTAGTCTCATTTTGCATTGTTATTGAAAAAGAAAAAATATTTTCTTTCCATTTACATGTTGAAAGGAAGATTTGTTTTTCAAAGAATTGCATTCTAGAACTCTTTCTTTTAGCTAGAAATTCATTGAAAGAAAAAACGATTTGTTTATCATTTTAGGTGCATTTTTTAGTGTTTTTGGAGTCAAGTCTTCACACCATCAAAGTTTCATTTCCATACCTATTGACTTAAGGAACAACCCAAAAAAGCAACGCTTAATTAAAATTGATATAGTAATCCTTTTATTTCTAGGGCTCTTATCACCAATATAGCTTAGGCTAGTATCTTAGAGTAGGGAGTAATTAACTCTCCAAGATAGTTAAAACAAATAAGTAGCTATATCTTGCAGTAGGAAATAAATCCAATCGTAATTGATACATTATGGGAAGCTCCTCTTAAAGGAGTCAATCACGAGATCATGTCCGAACCTTTGAGACAATCAAGTCTGTTTCATTGGAAAAGATAGAAGATTTGTGCGTATTATAAACGGTAAACCTCGGATTAACCATTGTCGAGGAGCCTGGGGTCACTTGTTGGTAAACCTCGGATTGATCATGTCGAGGAACCTTTAAGGGGATTGAACTTTGTTACTCTACCCTTGCACGTAGATCAGATTGTAGATTGTTACCCAGTTGTATTTGTTGTTGTTGGTAACCTTAGTGTCCATAAACTTAAGATTATTTCCTAAGGTGACGATGAAGGACGGGTTTCATTGTACCTGGAGTAGACGTCGACTAGACTCACTTGGACTCTCTGGGGGGTTCTCTTCACTCGAGATGGTTTTGTGAAGAAAGTTGTGTTACTCTGTTTCATTAAGCAGGTTGTTGAGGTAACTGTTCCAACCACCCTTTCTGTATTAAAATTCTACAACATTGGATTTCATCACCAACTAGTGTTTTTAGTACGGGAAGTTACTATTTGTGTGTGGTTTGAACTCTTAGATTTTTTTAGGCATGTGATTCAATTGTTTGTTTATTTAGAGACTTGTGTGTGAGTAATTAAATATTTAATCATGGCTGAATTACCAAGACAGTCTCGTAGACTTCGAGGGCAACCTCCTGAGTATACACCAAGCCAGCTTGAAGGGCTACGAGCTCTTGTATCACCTAGTGACAGTAGACTTGGGTCACCAGAAGCCGGAGAGTCATCCTTAATTGTTCATCCTGATTATCAAGTACAAACAACAGAGTATATTTCTAAGCCAATTTCACTTTCCAAAGTTAATGGTAGTATTTCTCCTACCAGTGAATTAGCTGAAGAACCTGAAATTTTCAAGCCTGAAACTGAACCTGCTGCTACTCCATCTTTAGGATTTGCTTCTCCAACTTCTAGTGGTCTTGGTTCACCTAGGGTAGGAAATATCATTACCCAAAATCTTCCTTCTGGCCTCATTTCTATTAACGAACTTGTTAGTCCGAACGAAGACATAATCCTTCCCGAAAATCAACCAACTATAGAACTTAGGGAGTGTGAATCAATTTTCTATAGTCTTTTTAGGAGTGATGCTTGGTATGTATCATTGACAATTTTTTTAGAAAACCCGGGCCTTAGTTTTTCACCACCTCGAATACCTTTTCATCCAACACACAGAGGTTATTATCATCCGTTGAATATGTCGAGATAGTGATCTATGTTTTCCCAAACACCGGAAACATTTTTATATGGCAGTCCTTCTGTTCCTTCGAGGTACCAATCACTCACTAGTACTTTTTCAGGAGCGCCTCCTCAACCAATCGGACATGAGCTATCTACTGGTAATAATGGAACTCAACCGTTGAGCGCAGAAGAAATCCTTATGATGTCTGGTAATATTCCAAATCTACAACCTCAAGGTAGTCAATTACCACCTGGTGGCCAACCCCAAGGTAGTCAGTTACCGCCTCGAGGCCAACCTCAAGGTATTCAGTTACCACCTGTGGGGCAACCTCAAGTCAGTCAATTACTGCCTGGGGGGCAACCTCAAGGTAGTCAGTTACCGCCTGGGGGGCAGCCTCAAGGACAATACATACCTCAAGGTCAACCCCAAACTCAGTACATGCCTCAAGGTCAACCCTAGTTTCAATACATACCTCAAGGTCAACCCCAGTTTTAGTACGTGCCTCAGGGTTATCAACCTCAAGGTCAGTACCTAACTCAAGGTTTCCAACCACCTTCTGGTCAATCATTTGTACAAGGAGCTGGAAATGTGCTGCTTAATCATCAGCCCTATGTTCAACCCAGTTATGGTCCTCCATATGCACAACCTTTTATGGGTCCATACCCCATAATGAATATGATGTGGGATCCATATCAAACTCAACAGACTATGCAACCTAATGTGCAGTTATCAAGTCAACCTGGACAACCTTTAGTTTTTGGTCTAAACCAGCAACCTGTCTAGCCTACTGTTCAAACCTCTGCACCTAGTTTAGTTCAGCAACCTGGGCCTAGTTAACCTCGAACTCTGCCTCAAACTACAGCTACAACCACTGCAGCTTCTGTTAAACCTATCACACCTGTTTCTGGAGTATTGGTAGCTCCAGTTTCTACTGTTCCTGTATCACTGCAAACTCCTCAACCCTCTTTACCACAGTTAGGACCTACAGTTCAGACTTCAGTCTAGATTCCTACAGGACAAGCTGGTCCAAGTACGGTTGTCACAAGTCAACCACAATTCACTTATCAATCGTACCAAGGACAGTACCACTTCGGTCCTACTATACAAAACCCAGTTTATCAATATCAACCTTACCCTGGCTATACTTATTAACAGCCTCAACAACCCCAGTTTGGTCTGGTTAATACTAGTTTCCCAAGACGTTATAATATTCCTAATCCAAATCCAATTCCAGGGTATCCTGGATATCCTCCTCCTGGGGCTGGTCTTGTCAGCTAAGGTTTTCGCGACCCTAACCATCAATTACCATTTATTGCAACTTTGGATTTACCTGATTTGTCGCGCCTTACGAATTATCCGATTTACTATCTTCTGTATTGGCAGCCAATGCCTAATAAGTTGCCCAGTGATATCCCGAAGTTCGAGGGTAAGAAAGGAGAGGATCCGTCAAATCATGTGATGACTTATCACCTCTGGTGCGCATCTAATTCCATCATTGATGATTCAATTCGCTTACGTCTTTTTCAACGAAGTCTAATTGGTCTTGCTGCCAAATGGTACATTGAGTTACCACGAGGCTCTTTTTATAATTTTAGTCAGTTAACCACTTGTTTCTTAACTCACTTTCAGTTGCCTGTCAGATACGACAATGGCACGGATTGTTAACTTCACTAAAACAATCCACATCCACATATATTTATGATCATATTCATGAATGGCAACGTAGAATGCATTTAGTGAAAGTTTTTATTCTGGATCAAATTTTAGCGAAATGGTTCGTAAAATCATTATTACCTAAAATCATTGAAGATGTAGCTAAGGCAGGAGTTGTTACTAAAGAGCAAGTCATTGCTCAAGCTTAGTACCTTGACCTCATCTATACGCAGTCAGATACTTTACATGAAAAAATCCCTGATCTTCCAAAACACGGTTATATAACTGCAACTCCTTCAAGGTCTCATGCCACTGATGGTATGATTGGTTTAGTTAGTACTAAAAGAAAGAAGAAATCTTCAAAGAATTCTTCTCCTATTATAACTTTACCAGATTCCCCGACAGGAGACTCTTCCGCCAAAATTGTTGCCGATATCCATGTCATAGAATCATCTACGGCCAAATAAAGATATGGTGGTAAAAAGAAAGGGAAGAAGAAAAACAAACAAAACTCAAAAGAGAAAATAGAGAAAAATGAATCTACTGACAAGAAATGTAAACCTCGCTATCCTTGTCTCATTTGCAACGAGGATCATTTTACCAAAGACTGCCCACATCGAGCAGAGGTTTTGAAAATCGCCAAAGGTTCTCAAATGCCTGTTGTCTTGAAGGATCCTTTTCCTAATCAAGATAGTAAGATGATCGGTTCTTCCTCAAATGCCTCAGAAGAACCCATTATGATAATGTCTCATGTCAAGATTGTGACGCGATCGCAAGATTATGGTAGTAAAAATCCTGTTGGTGGTAAAGAAGCAGAATCTTCTAATTCAAACCCATCAACTACAACTCCTCCTAGTTTTGATCTGCTACAGATTAAGAAACCTAACCCTGACTTAGTAATCAAACTGCCTGCTAAAGGTATACTTCAGAAATCAGTTTTCAATCCACATATGAGAGTTGCTCAAAATTATAACATTGTTGAAGACTTAGTTATTTCCCCTTCAGCAATGTCGGCATTGGAGGTGCTGCAATCATGCCCAACACAGTGTAAATTATTATTGTCTACTATAGCAGTTGTTGATATTCAGGATTCGAACCTAATAATCTTCGATTTAGAGAATAGTACACCCCACCTACCTCATCAAATGGCTTTCCAGATTCTAGTGTTAGTCAAAAACAAACCTTGCTTTCGGACTGTGATTGATGAGGGATCTTCTACGTGTATTATGTCGATCCAGTGTTGGAGATCGCTTGGTTCTCCCACACTCAATTAGTCTACGATGATTCTAAAGGCTTTTGATGGCTGAGGGTTCCATCCTTTTTGCATTTTGCAGGATTTACCTATCGGGGTCGAAGGCAAAACTATAAATCTAGATGTGGAAGTGGTTGATGCCCCTCTAGATTACAACCTTCTCTTGGGTCGTAGTTGGTCTTACGCTATGACTGTTATTGTTTCATCGGTCTTTCGGCTTATCAAGTTTCCTCATAACGGAAAGATCATTATGATAGACCAGCTGACTTATTTTTCATCCGACCCAACCTCTGCAAATAGTATTCAGCATGTCGGTAAAACAACTATCTCTTACAAGGATGTAGGGGTAGGTTTGATTAAAGATTCTAGTTTACTAGGAACTTTGTCCTTCCCTCCTCCTAATGTATCGCCTTCTATCGCAACTATTCATATGTTTTCATCGAACACTATTGCTTTTTATGATCCTTGGATCGTACCTTCCGATTCTGAGGTGGATTCATTTAATGGCGCGATGCCTTTGAGTTTCTTTGAAATTGCATATCAAGCTGTACAGTAGTTTTCTGACTCTTGTTCAACCGAAACTGATCCAATGAATGTGGTCCATGGGGAATCACTTTCGATATCAACCTCAGCTTCAACAACATTTTTTGATCCTATTCATTTTGATGAGCAGATTTATGAACTTTTTTCTGTTGATGATTTACCATGGGAAGATCTTCATCATCGATCTTCATTTTTACCTAAGCTTGATCATTTTGAAAATGATTTTTCATCTATTTTTACTACTGACTATGTCAAAGAATCACAGAATCCATTGCAACATCCTGATTCTGAGTGAAATTTGGGAAATATCTCTCGAACAGTTCCTATTGACATTTCAGTTAAATCCGGAATTATTGAAAACATTCATATAGGTGCTTCCTGTATGGACGATGAAATCCAAACTTATAAAGCCCTATTTCAATAATTATGCGACGTGTTTGCCTGTTCATATGAAGAAATGCCAGGAATCGATCCATCAATTGTTGTCCATGAAATTAAAATTTACCTGAATGCTAAACCTGTCCGACAACGTTTGCGTTAGATACATCCGAGAAAAGCCACTGCTATTAAAGCTGAAGTTGAGAAATTACTTCATGCAGGTTTCATTTATCCAATTCCTTTAACAGATTGAGTATCTAATATTGTTCCTGTTAACAAAAAGCAAGGAACGATAAGAATATGTATTGATTATAGGATATTAATCGAGCTTGTCCTAAACACAACTATCCAACCCCCTATATCGATCAAATTATTGATGATTGTGCCGGAAGTGAAATGTTCTCCTTTATGGATGGCTTTTCTAGTTACAATCAAATCAACATACTCCCTGCTGATCAACCTAAAATGGCTTTCATTTGTCCATGGGGGAAATTTGCTTATTGCAAATTACCTTTTGGATTGAAGAATGCTGGAGCATCCTTATCTCAATGATTTACCTACCCATTCATTACGTAGAGCCGATCATCTCACTCATTTACGAGCTATCTTTATGAGATATAGGCATTATCGAATTAGGTTGAATCCACACAAATGTGTTTTCTGTGTAGAAATGGGTCGTTTACTGGGCTTTTTCATTTCAAAAGTTGACATTCGTGTCGACCCCTCGAAGGTTGAAGCTATCGTCAAATTACCTCCTCCTTCGACTCTCCGCCAACTCCAAAGTTTGCAAGGGAAAGCAAACTTTTTACGTCGTTTCATTCTTAACTACGCTGAGATAACGAAAGGTTTTACCAAGTTGTTGAAACAGAATACTCCATTCTTTTGGAATGAGATAGCTGACAAATCTTTTGATGCACTTAAACACACATTGACCCATGCACCGTTATTGCATCCTCCCAATTACAACCAAGATTATTTTTTGTACGTCGCCGCTTTTCATTCCACCATTGGGATGGTTTTAGTTTAGGAAGATGAATTTAACAATGAACATGTTATTTACTATCTTAGGTGAACTCTAAATCCAACTGAGCTTAAATATTCACATGTGGAGAAATTGGCATTGGAAGCTGTTTAAGTTGTCCAAAGATTTCGTCACTACATCTTATTACGCAAAACCACAGTAATTTTTGACTGTAAACCTATGATGTATATCTTGACCAAACAATTGCTAGGGGGCAAGTATTCCAAATGGATAGTTATCCTGCAGGAATTTGACCTGGAATATGAAAAATCCAAGGCAAAGAAATATTTGGTTTTTGCGGAACTAATGTGTAATTTCTCGTGTACTGATACTAAAACTATGGCAGAAGATCCCATTACGGACGAATCCTTGTTTCTTATCAATACTCTTGATCCATGATATGGAGATATTATTGTTTATCTCCAAATCCAATCTTTTCGGCCTCAAATTTCACGATCTCAGCCACAGAAAATACGTTTCTAATCCCAACAATACAATATTATTGGTGATACACTCTATCGTCGTGGGGCGGATTCTGATTTCCGTCGTTTTCTAACTCATGAAGAAGCTGAAAAGGTTCTCAATGACTGTCACTGTGGAGAATGTGGCAGTCATATTTCTGGGTATGCCACAACCCAAAATATATTGAGCGCTGGTTATTTATGGTCGTCCTTATTCAAAGATTGTATCTATGCAGTCCGGAAATGCCACAATTGTAAAATCTTTAATCGTAACATGTGTGCTCCACCCGCTCCTCTCCACCCTATAATTGTTCTCAGTCCTTTTGCAAAGTGGGGTATTGACTTTATTACATGTAACCCTCACTCGGCAAGGGGGCATGCCTATATCATCCTAGCGGTAGATTATTTTACTAAGTGGGCCGAGGCGATGCCTACATTTTGGCAGACGGCAAAACTGCTGCAACTTTCATATTCAATCATATAATTGCTAGATTTGGTGTTCCTCGAGATATTATTACTGATCATGGGAGTCATTTTTGAAACATCATGATGACTGAACTAACAGATCAACTTGGTCTACATCACGATAGCTCTACTCCATATTACCCACCAGCTAATGGTCTGGTCGAAGCTATCAATAAAGTTTTAGTCACTATGATTCAACGAATCATTGGTATTCATAGGTCGAATTGGCATAACATGTTATTTCCATCACTTTGGGCATATCGAACCTCAGTGAAAACATCAACTGGTTTCACTCGTTTTTAACTGGTCTATGGTCTGGAAGTAGTGTTACCCATTGAATGCGAAATCCCGTCATTGCAATTAGCCATAGAATTACTCCCAACCACTTCTGAAGAGGAGAAACGGTTTTTGTAATTAGCTCAACTACATGAGAATCGATGCACTACTACATTAGCAATCGAAACTCATGTGAAACGGATTAAAACTCAGTACGATCGAAATGTTACACCTCGTAATTTTTCGGAAGGAGACCTAGTTTTACTATATGATCAAGCAAACGATAAGCTAGGGGGTGGAAAATTCGTACCTATGTGGCATGGTCCTTATATTGTTAAGTGAAAGATAGCAAAAGGGGCCTATGAATTAGTATATTTTGACAGTGTCTCTTTAGGTAAACCTAGAAATGGGCTTTACCTGAAGAGATATTATGCTTAAATTTTGGTATGGAGATTTTTGTTAGATTAGAAAAGTGTGCCTAGTTTAGAGAGTGCTTTTATCATTGTTCCTGCTTATCTTGATTTTACTCTTGATATTGCAGATGTCGACATCTCTTCAAACATACATTGGTTTTGCTAATGGTGCTTGTCGTAATACACGGAACATTTCTTCCACAACTTGGGTTATCTATTCACCCTCTGATGAGTTAATATCTATGCATGGGGTAAGCCTCAGTCAAACAACGAATAACATTGTAGAGTATAGTGCAGTGATTGAGTTATTATCTGAATCCATCTCATTTGGGATTCAGAGTTTGATTGTTAGGTTAGATTCTGAACTCGTTGTATTACTGCTTAACAGGGCTTATGCCATTATAAATCTAGTGTTATTAAGACTATTTTTGAGAGTTCATCTCTTGAACCATGAATTTGATTATAATGAATATCAGCATATTCCAAGATATTTAAATACATTAGCAGATGCAGTTGCTTCTCGTATGATAAATAGACATTTGCTATAATCAAAACAATAAATTTAAAAACATTCAATAACATGTTACACAAGATAGCTAGTAATAATGATATATTATAGCATAGAAGAAGTGTGTCAAAATATAAATCGTCTTTGATCATAGGTTGAAAAACACCTTATGATCGGCAAAATGATAGTACAAAAAGACAAAAATGTCATGTGAGTCTACAAAAGCGATCATCCTATCCTTGGTGATGATCACGATAAGAAACCACTGCTCGGGCTACCCTACAAAGGAACCTCCCAAAAGTTCCTAGGGCCCCAATCACATATCATTGTAACCTAAGTGGGATATCATCTATGCCAGTCTCTGGAATATCTGTTGTCAAATGCTCTAGATGATTCTCCAAATTGATTAGGATCTTTGTAGATTGGTCCTATGGGGCTGGTACTGCTGCAGCTGGGTGTCTCCTCTCATAAGGCTGGAGAGCGACTGGTCGTCGTAGACCCACATATGCATTTAAAAACTTTTTATTGTTAGTTTTGGACGATTTAAAAAAATAAATAAATAAAATAAATTAGTTAAAACTTAGAAAGTGTTGAAAATGATTTTACCTTAATCATCCCACTGCTCTCCTAGTGGAAGAATCATGTCTAAGTCACTAGGATAATCTATCCCAGCATATGGAAAATCCTGAATAACAAAAAGTTGGTTCCTCAACCAACGAAAATACTCAGGTGAAAATCGAACAACCTCTGAACCCTCCTCAGGGTGATGGGCCATCAAAGCAACCCAACGCATTATCCTAGGCTCTCAAGGAAGACCAGCCTGAACAGAAGTTGTTGTGGGACCAGCATAGGGACCCTCTCTAGACCAAAGCTCACAACGAGGAAACCATATCCAAAGTTTTTCAGTTGTTCGTTCTTTCCTCTAATTAGTTGGCCTTTTACATTCGCCAACACATCTTCGCACCAATTGAATATGGTACCTCGATAACAGTCTACTGCCATTTACATCTGGGATCTAGTAGCTACATGCAATGTTGCACTCTCGCATAGTCTGGTGACAGTGAATGCAATAACCTTAAGCTCAGGACGGTCGATAGTTTTAATATCGATTCGTTTGTCCTTTGTTTGATCATTGCAAAACTCTAATTGGAGACTAGCAACAGACTGGCCACCTGGCCTAGTCCTGAAAAGAGATAATCGTTTGCCTCTCTTGGGCAAACCAGTCAAGAAACATATGTCCTCTAGCTCAATTTCGAGCCAGTGGCCACCAATCATGAAACACTGGTCCTGTATGTTCCACATGTCTACCAGCCATTGTAAGAAGTCTACTTGGGCCCTCATGCCTAGTATGGCCTAGAACTTAAACAGTCTGCATGCTTTCAATGCCTATATTGTGGGTGGATGATTTATTATGGAAAAATCCACGTCCTCGTGCTCGTGTTCACGCCAAATAAGCATTTTGTATGTTCTGCAATGCAAAAGCGACATATTAGAACAATTTAGTTTGAAACATTTTGGGCGGAAATAGAGAAATTTAATTTTTTAAATCCATTTCGCGGAGTCTGCACCCACTGGTTACAGACAGTGCATAGGTCCACATGCATCGTAAGAAATAGGTGTGGACCCACGACTCTTTTCTTTGTAGAAAAATTCGGGGTCCGCAAGGGCCACGTGTTGCACCTGCAAACCCCCACAAGCAATTTCCTAAACCAATTTCTCCTCCAAAAATCAAAACTAAAGCCTGAAACTGAAATGTAAACAGTTGAAATGCAAGATAATGATGATGTGGATTACCTGGAGCTGACGGTTTTCGATTCCAACGGACAGATTTTTCGCAATCTTCACAGGAAGTTTCTTATCCAAAAGCTCTCACTTCTCACTTTGAAATCAAAATGGTAAAAATGAATTTACAAAAGCCCTTTTTATAAGATTTTTTGAATAAATGAATTTTTAATTTATTTATTTTTCACTTTAAAAAGGTAACTTTTTGATACATTTTTATTTATCTTAAACAAGTATGAGTAATGTTTTGAGTATTTGTGCAGAAATTTTGGATTTTTCGGGGAAAATTGATCATTTTTCAACAAAGAGTACTTTTCTCACTTTTTTGGACTCTTCCAAAAATTTATGAAAAAGCGAAACATTGGAGTCCTCTTTAAGCTCTTTTCTGACTCGTAAAATATGAAAAGATTGCCGAGTTTTTCCCTTTTTAACTCGTTAAACAAGATTAAAAGGGCGGTCCACTTACAGCTCTTTTCTACCGTATAAACATGAAAAGATCGCCGGATTTTTGTTGTTTCAAGTTCAATATTGGTTATAAAACGACGTGTGTTCGATCACTTTTTTGCTTTTTCAGATCGGAGCCAGTAATTATGAGAAGTACTCCTTAATCGTAATGGTCAAGCGGTTCTCTCAAGTATTATTTTATAATTTTTTGGGCTTGAGGGACACAAATTTACAAAAAATGACACCCATGGAGTTTTCTTAAGTTTTTCTTATGACTCCCTAAAATTGAAAAAAACCCAGTTTTTCCTATACTAGACTCGTTAAAATTTAACAGTAAAGGACCTGTTCAATTTTAAACAAGAACGAACCACTCCTTCTTAGGGTTTGAATTTTAAATTAAGTTGGACTCATCTGAAGGATGAGCTTATAAATAAGAAAATGTTATCCTCCTCAAGCTTGTCAAAAATAAAGAGGTACTTGCCAGAAATGGTGGGGGAAAAGAGAGAAAAATGAACCTGTTTGTTACACTTTGTATTTTAGAAATCAGTTAACCACTCTTGAACACGACACTTTTGTTCACTTGGGTTGGGAAATCCTTTGCCTAACAGTTAATCAAACCATATTGAAAGTCTTCAGCCAGTTTCTGGGTATTAGCTTTGGGTCAATTGTCACCAAACCATCTACAGTGTCATTATGTGTTCAAGAGTTCAGTTCAAACAAACCATTCATTTGCAAATATCTGTCATCCATTTTGACCATCCCTGAGTTAGTCCTTGCCAATATGTTTCTTCAAAACTTGATCTATGATTTTGTGTTGTGGGCTTGCCTAAAACAGATCGCTTTCTATCGACTTCAGCTCATTATCTAGAAATATGATCTAAGAATCGTCAGTACCTTGGAATCTGCATGCCCTAATCGCAGGTTTCTTGCCTTCAACGATAAGTTGCATCATTGACCTTCAATCAAAGGATTCTATGACATGTTCGACATCAGCTCATTTATTCACATTTCATGGATTGTACTGAGTACTTTGAGAGCCATTGACATACCTGGTGCTTTCTCTCATACTTGTTAACAATTCACATCATTGACTGGTAATCAAGTGGTTTCTACCATGTTCGACTTCGACACATTCATTCACATGGATAGAATCATACTAGTTCGAGAAGCAGAAATCAAGACCCTGGATCTAGTTTCTACCATCCAGGCTGCGAGGAATTTTGTTACTCATTATACAGTGGACTATTCATAAACAGATGGTTGCGCCCATACTGTGTCTGCACATGTCTATACTCTTGACGTATTACAAAATCGTTCCTGTATCAGAACAAGTTTAGTCAGTTTTCTAGTCAGTTATAATCTGAGTATGGGAATGCCTACCTCAGCGATGATATGTTCACATATATATTTTTTGCATTGAATGTTTTTATAAGTTCCAAATGGGGTGTCCACAGGATGATCCTTGAAATGATAAAGTACGTCACTCTTCATAGATGACAAACTCTATCTTCATCTATTACAGACTTCACACTTTAGGGGGAAATCTGTTGCACAAAAAATTGTCACCTTGACATTCTGCAATCTATGTGAGTCCATTACTGCTCATACTTTCCTCCTTTGCAAGTCTTAAGCCTCAGTTCTTCATATCAAGCCTTGAAAATGAGAGAAAGCCCTCAAAAGTCTCTAAAACTCTGGTTCTGCACTTTCTCTTTGCATTACCTATGGTCCCGCACCTAATGGTCATGGCTCCTGCACACCTGACCGTTCTGTCTATGTGTTATGGGTGCGGACCCCTGTAAGAGTTAAAAAGGTGCAAGTATATTCTTAAAAACTCACTTTGAGTCATTTCTAGAAGCTTCTGGAAGGAATCTTGAGGTGGAAAGTTCGCTCCTTTAAGGTTCATGCATCCCATACCTTAAGGAGCTAACCCTTGATGTGAGGAGCTTATCGCTTTGAAGAAGGACTCTATCCCTTCATAGGTGGACCTGTAACCTCCTCCCTCTACACTATAAAATGAAGCATTGGGCTAGTTACCTGGGAGGTTAAAATCTGAATATTTTGAGGTGAAATGCTGTTGGAACTTAGTCTTCTTAGTTGAGTTTTTATGAGGAGAGATTACATACCTCTAAGATCTCATTTGGAAGAGTGCAAGACTTGTCAAAGTAAAGGAAATTCCTGTTTCGGACCCTAGGAAGAGCTTGTTCAACATCAAGGCTTAAAAGGTTGTAAAATTCTTCTACTTCAAAGTTAATACAAATAAGTTTGTTTTTCTCAATAAGTTGTTGTTTTATGGTTTATTTTATGGATTCCTTGATCACCATAATGGACATGATTTATGATATCAGCTATGCAGGTGCTATTTGATGTTTGCTTGTTTGTGATTGCAGGTTCTCAAAAGGAAACTCTTTCCGATGGTTGAAGGATGGCTGCTACAAACTAACGTTGGACTTAAGGTAGGGTCTTAACACCTCTATAGTTTTTATTTATGAATCGTATCTGTTTAGAGAAATATAGATTTGTTTGTCTGCTTGTTGCTAGACTATCTTCTGATACTAGGGAGATCGGCCTTATCCGCAAGATCGATTTATCCAGCCAACATAATCTTGGTCCTAAGTTTAGTTTTGACCTACTTTATCCTAGTTACAATTGTGTATGATGATTATGATGAGGGGAACTCAAATTTTGATTCTTGAGAGTGTTTTCATAGTTTTTCCTTTAATGGACCCCTTCACGAAAAACTCCTTGCTTATAAAGAATCGATACTTAAATATGAAAACCACTATCACAACATAAGCAATGATGAGTTGTTTTCTAGCAGGCTCAAAAAGGAACTTCCTTCTTTTGACCTGGGTAAGGCCTCATGCTTTCTTGAGATTGATGAAATTAAAGGAAAAACCTTTGTTTATGATGCAATGGATGCCATGTCTTCTACTCTATTTTGAATTTGAGGTAATCAAGCCTACAATGTCTAAGGTGTTGTTGATAGTGTTGGACCCGCCAACATGGCAGGGGATCTCCCCAGTAAGAATTCCTAATTAGACCTCACACCATTTGGAATAGGAGTCCCAGCAATGGGTAGTAAATCTATGCCTTGACTGCGATAGCGCACAAAGGTAAGTGTGGTACCTTTGTCGAAAGCAAGTGTGTGACCTTGCAGCAAGTCAAGGGAGATGCATGCAGAGGTTCTAACACACAGAGGGGAAAAGGAAGTGTGCCCCTTAGAAGCCTATAATAGCATGTTGAAAATAGCAACAAGAAATGATAAAAATAGAATCTAGAATATTCCAATTTTAATTTGTCCTTGAATTAAAATTATGAATTAAATTCGAATTTAGTCTCACCAATTGCTTAGAATTAATTAATTAATTCATTATGGATCAATTAGTTGGAGAAATTCAAGTTAGAAGTCTTCCTGAAGTCATGCAACAGTTCTCCCTTAAATTAAGGAGATTATCCCTTAATTAAGGCGATAAGATTGAGTTATATTTGAGTTGTAATTAGTTAGCTTAGTTTACTGAGTTAAGTCTAGTTAAATTAGTTCTAAATTGTTTGAGGAACTAATTGTGAGTTATCATTCAGTTGATGCATCCATGCACTCAACCAGTGTACTCTAGATAACTAAAGATTCTCTCATCAGAAACTCATGCATGTCTATTCTGAGAAAGACCCAATTGACCTAAATGTTAAGGACAGGTTACTATCAGTTGCATGTGTTTTCCTATAGAGGAAACTCATCCATGCAGTCAAGGTAAGGTTCCTTGAGGATTTCACAATTCTGACAGGGTGTAGGATGAGTATGAGTGATCAGTCTTCCACTTGGTAATAGGAGGATCACCCAGAGAAACGGCGGAAGGAAATAGGAGCTTGGAGGGTAGAGGAGAAGGCTTGTGAGAAGCTTTGACTGCCTATGAACATCTAGGAGGATTGTAGTGAGAGCTGGCTAGCTATGAGAGCTAAGGCTTTGTGTAATTCTGATGTATTTCCACCTTGTATGATAATACAGATAGTGGAGTTTTTAGTTGAGCCTTTCCCCTTAGTATTTTTTGTGTTTCATGTGTATTGATTCTTCTTCTTATGGTTATATGTGTTCATCTCTGATTTAGCTCGATCTTTAAGCTTCTGCAAGTTTGATAGTAGAAGTAGATTATAGTATTTTTCTTTGGTATATTTCATTATCGAGTTAATCTACAGTCAGATTTTCTACATAGATCTCAGCGGTAGATTTGTAGAGAATTTGCAGGAAATTCTACATGGTATTAGAGCTAGGTGATCTATAAAGAAATTTCTACATGGTATCAGAACCTAGTTTATTGGAGCTATGAACAGTATATGAAGAAGAGAATTTGAAGTTTGAAGTTCGGGGTTGCAGGTGGAAATCGAATTCTTATCATACTTCAAGGATGGCCAATGGCGTTCTATGGTTTGAGATTCAAATATGCCTTGGAAGGCAGCTCGAATTACATAGCATGGAAAGATCGAATGGAGCCTGTATTAGAAGATAACGGCTTGAAGGATTTCATTGACAAGAAAACCCAAATCTAGGTTCAACTAATGCACAAGAGTTGGCTGACTGGAATAAGTGTGTGGTGAGGGCGAGATGGATCATCCTTGAGGGAGTTTGATAACATATTGTCTCGAGTCTCCATGGGAAGGATACTCCATATTCAATGTGGAAGACATTGAAGGATACTCCATATTCACATATCTGAACAAGCTCACCACTTGCAGAGATGAGCTTGAAAGTGTGGGAATAACTACTATCGATGATGATATCGTGATCCTCTCTCTCCTTAGCCTTCCAAAAAGCTGGAATAGCTACCAGGACTCTGTGAATGGAAGGTAGAAACTGTCGGATTGGGAACAACTATGGTCAGATCTCATGTAGGAGGAGCACCTAAGATGGGTCTTCATCCAAGGATGATGATGAAGAAAATCTGGCCTTAGCAAGTAAGGAAAGGAAAGGGAAGTTGAAGGTGTCCCATTCTGAATTGAATTCTTCTCATAGAGGGAAGAAGAGTGACAAGTCTAAAGTGAGATGCTTTAATTGTCACGAGATGGGACATTATGCGACTAATTTCCCATCGAATAAGTCCAAGAAGGGACCCTCAGAAGGATCGAAAGGTGAGGCATTATCCTCTCAGCTCGAAATGGACTTCACCCTCATCACATGCATGGTGTCATCGATGATGGGTTGCGGTTGGTTTCTTGACAATGGAGCCTCATTCCACATGACCAGCAATAAAAGTTTATTCAGTCCCTTGGATGAGAAAGACCTCAAGATGCACATAGAGATAGGTGATGACAAAAGGTTTAGTGTTTTAGGAGTGGGCATGGTTGCTTTTCAGAGGAAGCATGGAGCTCCTATCACCTTGATAGATGTGAAGTATGTGCCTAGACTGAAGAAGAACTTGGTAGCAGTCGCAATGTTGGAGGAAAGAGGCTATGATGTTGTCTTTAGTAAGGGAAAGGTTTTCCTTAGACACATCACCACGAGACATGTGAAATAGATCGGTTCACGAGTCAAGAACCTGTATGCTCTTGAGGTTCAAGATGAATGCAAAGCCTTGAGGAGTAAGGCAAATGTTAGAGACTTTGTGGTTGAGAAGGAGAGTACATTACCTCTCAACATGCAGTCCCAAAAGAAGTCTCGGACAATTGTGGAGGAGCCACAATTGGAGAATTGGGTAGAGGGATCACATGCAGCCATACCTCCAGGTGTGAGGTGGGGCGATGTGAAGTGATAGTCCCAAGAAGGCTGAAATTGGGCAGGGTCCAATGAGAGGTTTTATCTCATGGATCGTACCTTGCTACGGGAGCCCAAAGTACATAGTAGCGGGACGAATCAGTGGGATTGGTGCAGTCAAAGATCAAAGTGACAGAGGCTAAAGTAGTCAGATAATGAAGAGTGCAGAGAAGGATTGACAACAGTGCAGAAAGGTTGAGTTAGCAAAAGCGCAGAGTTTTTCAGTTAATAGAGGCAATAGTAGTCAAAGACTTTGATGACAAAGGCATCATTCTGATTCAGGTTGGATGTTTTTTTCATTTCTGAAGTTGTTGGAGCAACAACACTTGAGAGAAGTGTTGCATGTAGAACATTCCAAAGGTTCAGGATCGGGATCGAGTTGAATTCCTTTCTTGTTGAGAGGGAGTGTTGAAAATAGCAACAAGAAATGATAAAAATAGAATCCAAAATATTCCAATTTTAATTTGTCCTTGAATTAAAATTGTGAATTAAATTCTAATTTAGTCTCACTAGTTGCTTGGAATTAATTAATTCATTCATTATTGATTAATTAGTTGGAGAAATTCAAGTTAGAAGTCTTTCTGAAGTCATGTAATAGTTATCCCTTAAATTAAGAAGATTATCCCTTAATTAAGGAGATAAGATTGAGTTATATTTGAGTTGTAATTAGTTAAATCAGTTTACTGAGTTAAGTCCAGTTAAATTAGTTCCAAACTGTTTGAGGAACTAATTGTGAGTTATCGGTTAGTTGATGCATGCTTGCACTCAACCAATGTACTCCAAATAATTGAAGATTCTCTCATTAGAAACTCATGCATGTCTATTCTGAGAAAGACCCAGTTGAGCTAAATGTCAAGGACAGGTGACTATCAGTTGCATGTGTTTTCCTATAAAGGAAATTCATCCATGCAGTCAAGGTAAGGTTCCTTGAGGATTGGGCAATTCTGACAGGGTGTAGGATCAGTGTAGTGATCAGTCTTCCACTTAGTAATAGGAGGATCACCTAGAGAAACTGTGCAAGGAAATAGGAGCTTGGAGGGCAGAGGAGAAAGCTTGTGAGAAGCTTTGATTGCCTATGAGCATCCAAGAGGATTATACTGAGAGCTGGCTAGTTTTGAGAGCTAAGGCTTTGTGTAATTCTGATGTATTTCCACCTTGTATGATAATACAGATAGTGGAGTTTTTAGTTGAGGCTTTCCCCTGAGTATTTTATGTGTTTCATGTGTATTGATTCTTCTTCTTATGGTTATATGTGTTCAGCTCTGATTCAGCTCGATATTTAAGCTTCCACAAGTTTGATAGTAGAAGTAGATTATAGTATTTTTCATTGGTATATTGCATTATCGAGTTAATATATAGTCAGATTTTCTACATAGATCTTAGAGGTAGATTTGTAGAGAATTTGCAGGAAATTCTACATAGTACACAAGCTGAAAGGAACACATGAGCTAAATGACATCACAAGCAGGAAAGTAGAGTAGTTGACAATCCAAAGTGATGGGTTAAACCAACAACACGACTTCAATAAGATAAACACAATCGTATATGAAATATTTCATACACAAATGCATAAGTTAAACAACATACATTGCTAAAGTAACCAGAATAGTTGAAATACAATAACAACATATGAATGAAGATGTGTTGGCCATATTATGTTATATAAAGTGAAAGTTCCATCCATACATACAACCATGACAGCCACTAGCCCCAATAGTGGAATGTTACCGTCAACACCGCCTGCTCCTCTAAAGGGATGTACTCGCTCTACACTGTGTAGAAGCCAAGGCTCATCACAATACTCTCCAAGCCCTCTCTAAGAGATGCCTAGCAAAATCTTGGCTCCGAAAAGCCCTTTGTATGAGTTATGAGGTTCTATTTATAAAAAAGGTTGGGGTGACCCTTGACATTCCCCTGTGTAACTCTTCAACTTCATTACATAACTCTTTACATTACATATGATTGTTTGCATTCCACTAATGACACTTGGAGTTTCACTTTACATCATGTTTAGAATAATAATGCATTTTCCACATATACTCATCTAGGATAAAAATAGGCTTGAGTCAGCCAGAAAAGAAAACACTAAGACTCAGATGGTTGTGGAAAGACTAACTCATTAACATCATCTTTGTGATCCTTAGTGACGAACTGATGCCATGCTTGGTATTGCGCAATGATGTTTGTGTACTGCTGATGATGTCTTTCTAGAAACGAAATATTTCCTCCATTGATTCCAGGTATATTGATTTGGAACCTATGTCCAATTCATCCTGTAATATGTGCAACTTAGTCCTGTGCAAGGCCGGACTAACGATATACATCTACATGTTATCTTCGTTGACTTGCAAATCTGTGTTGTTGGCCATGAGCATCAACTGATCAAAGTACGCATTGAGCTCCAGTCGAACTTGGTTCTTCTCTTTGGCTTCGATGAGTGTTCTCATTGACAGGGTGCCATACTTTCTCACCACGACATCCAAAATCATGAACAGCCATGTGTACGAAGCCTCAACATTAGTGATGAGGGGCAGGAATTCCTCATAGTTCCAGATCAGACTCTGGATGCGTTATTTGTCCAACTCTACCTATGGCTTCATTATCTTGTGCAAGTGAAGTGGGGATCCCTTTTATTTCATTTTCCATGTATGTACATGATTAACAACCGCATGTATATATGTGAGTGTCCGTGTTATCTTAGTGCAGCGCCACTGATGACCATGTAGATGGACAACTCCCTTATGCACAGTGATGAACTTGTCATACAATCTTTATGTGACTATCTCATGAGTTGATACTTCATCAAGTACTGCTTTCTTCATCTCTGCTCTGGCAGATCCTGTTGATTGTTCCTCTCTCTGCCTGGTTGCTTGCAATTCCTTAGCCATGCGCTCAAATTTTGTTATCAATAAGTTCACACCTAAGCTTGTGGCTTCGACATAAGCCTTCGTAGCATTGGCCAAGGTAGTTCGATGTCTTCGCACATCTAACACAATCACTCATTCTTCAAAGTGTGTAGGTGATGCATGCTCATCTGGGATGTGTGCTTTGCGTGTTTGTAAAACTTTGTATTGTGACTCATCAAACGTTATGTTGTACACATCTGTTCTCAAATCATCCTCAAGGAGAATGGTATCCCCTTGTTCACTTGGGACCTACTCTACTGTTGGATCTGGTGAAGCCTATGGGGTGACCTCAATTGCTTTCGGCATGAGGTGAGTGTCCTGATCCTGTTCCAGTTGTTCCATCTCCATTTCTATCTATTCTACTATCAGTTCATCCTGCTGAGCAAGTTCCTCTTCTTGTGGCTGCTCACCATGTTCCTCATCTTCTGGTGGATCTGAGTCTTCAACCTGTATTGACGCAGTTTGCATTGTCTGTGTGCCTTGTACTTCCTCTAGTTCCTGTTCTTTTTCCTATTCCTATACATGTTGTGCTTCCTTCTCTCTTTTGCACAACCCTTGTTCTTCTTTGAGATTTTTCTCTACTTCTTGCAACTTCTTCTCCGTCTCTTCCAGTCTTTGTTGATATCTCCTCTTCCGCGCCTCTCTCCTATCGTGTTCTCACCTCTTTGCTTCTATATCCAAATCTACTCTCTCAACAAGTGGATCTTCCTTAAACTTGTAGCTTTGCTCCGCCTCTGCACTTTCGAAAATCTTCCTCTTGCCTTTGTCTTGCACAGGTTTACTACTTGTTGTTCTTGTGTTGCTGCTCCCTGTGGTGTTGCTGCCTTCAGTGATTCTAACCACTCTACTGCCATGTTGACTGGTTCATTGAGCCTAGAGGAGTTATAGCAATATCTCCAAGGGTCTTCCTCTAGCCAATGACACGCCCTGTGGATCCAAGGATAGTACACTCTCGAACAGTGGTCCCTACATAAGCCATGTGGATCATACAGATTGAATATCTTGGTGCATAAATGAAACTTCTGGAAGTCCTTGACCTTGGCATCTACTTCTTTCAAACCTCAGATCATGTACAACCCAATCTGCAAAGGAAGGATAGGCCATGGTGCCTTCTTCTTCCTATGCAATCCAGCTGATAACCTTGTCGAGATGTGGTATGCAACCTCCTACATGACCAGCTTGTCTGTGGCAAACTTCGACAATAAATGCGAAGCTTATCCGCATTGTACATCCTTATGAAGGTGCCATCGGGTGAGGCATACCAATCTGAAATGTTCAACAACGCCTCCATTGCTACCTAGGACATGCAAGGTGGATCTTGTTCAAAGATCAGCATGTACAGAGGGGCAACGAAGTGGTCGAATAGTCTAGCCATGACTCCTCGGTAGATGCACTATGAGAGAAACTTGCAATATATGTTCACAAAATTCTCTAAAGGTGTCCATGCCCAACCCATGCCAGGAAACTGTTGACGGGCACATATTGCATCGAGAGGGTAGGCGGACATGAAAAATCTTGCTTTTTGATCCTTGGGTGGACCCCGGGCATTTGATACATGCACTTTCAGCTGGAGATTCAACATATCGGACTAGTTGAAAGTCTTTCCTTCACTTTCCAGCTGATCCAACATAACAACCCAACTTTGCAAGAAGGTATCCATACTCTCTTGACCATACAAGCAACATGCAAAGATGACCAAGAGTTGGTAAGCCTTCCTGAGTGTCTTTGTCTTGTAGATCTGGTTGGGTTCTGTCTTGAAATTTGATGGCTCCCTTACCCAACACTTCAAGGTGTCTCTTGTGTTCGCGTTGTTGTTGGCAGTGTAGAATGGTGCATCCATCGTGTTCACTAGCTGTGGAAAACGGTATATTTGTTGATAATCATCCACCCTAAAGGTAACAAGCTCTAATCCACTAACACTGCTCAGTATCATCATCTTAGGATCACTGTGTGAGACAATCTAGTGGATCAAATCTACGCACGAGAAGGTGGGATACCTTCATGCAGCCTTGTACAATCTTGACATATGAATTTTGACATAGACATGACAATCATCCAAATTCTCCTCAAAGTTGTTTGCGAATATAGTGTTGATGTCTTGCCATGTGATCTTGATTTCTTTCTCAATGAACAAGTGTGTGTCTATATAAACAAGCAAGCTCATAGACAATTGTTCAACCACATCTCTAATATTGCTTTCAACTTTATCTTTTGATCTAGCTCTCTTGGAGGCCATGATACATGTACTGCTAAGAAGCTACTCAGAAACATGTGGTACATAGAGACAGAGAAGACACTCATGGCAAGGCAATGTCAGTTAAAAAACATAAATCAACTTGAGAATCAATCAGGCAACAAACTGGGTGACTGTTGGGAAAGATTGCGCAACATTGACTCTAGGAGGTTGGGAGACTGTCAGTTGGAACTATGCATTGCGTAGTCTCAGCTTCCATTGAGGCTCATTGTTGACTGGAAATGTGTAGAGCACATTCCAGAGAGGCTCATTGCTGACTGGAACTGCGCATTGTGCAGTTCAGTCAAGTTGGGTTGCTAGCTGGAAAAACGCATTGCACAGTCCCAGTGGGCAGGACTGGGGCACTCTCCCACAGGATTTCACAGAGCACAGCTAGGAGCAAGTGTGGGCAACCTCTATGCTATTCTTGGAGGCAAGGCAGAGCCTTAACTGCCAGGAATGCACAGTGCATGCCGGGAGAAGCAAGATCTGGGACAAGGCAACACAAATTTGCCCAAGGGCAACCTGAAAATGGGAAGGACTGAATGCGTGTGAAAATATGGCGCAGATCTTAGTGAATATACATGCATGCAATTCAAGCAAGTGCAAAAATCAATTAAATGGAAAAACAATGAAACTCATGAAGAGATTCGTTGCAACGATAACTGTCGGTGAAAAAACAATGTTATGCATGCGACACTAAGGAAATGCAATGCAAAACTCGAAACAACACTTCTACAAGTTAAAATACATTAAAACACCAGTGGTCATTCAATAAAACAAGGAAAACAACACTCACACAAGCAGAGAAATAAAAAGTGACAGAAAAAGAGGCAAATGACATGAAAAGCAAAACTTACCTGGAAAAGTTGCACGGACTATGTTGAAGGTTCCTAGATGCCTCAGGAATGTTAGAGCTCCAAGATCGAATGTGAAGAATGAGCTCTATGGCGTCCTTTAAATAAATTTGGTGATCTTAGGGTTTATGACGTGCATTACACAAATCTAGGAAAAAGCGACACTTGGTGGGAAGTTTCTAAAATCGACTTTGCATGTAAATCCTGCTACTAAAAATAGATCTATAAAATCTAGGGATGGTATTTTCACTTTTTTCTTTTTTTCTTTTCGGGAAAAGCTTCCTAGCATGCAAGGAAGAATTGCACAATTCTGGAGGGGACCGGGCAACCTACTTGCACATGCAACAATCAGTCACTGAGGGAAAGGCCTCTGTGTTGTTTCTGGGTTGAGTGGCTCAGGCTATCTCTCAGTTCTGTGCAGTTTCCTAGAGCAAGGCTAGCTGCCTACTGGGTCAGTGTAGTTTTGAGCCTCATCTCACTACCGGGTGGATATGTGCAACTTTCCAGATCAAGGTTGGGCTACCTACTCTCCGCAATTTCTAGGAGCAAGGCAGCTTGCGTGCTCTGCGTAGTTTGCTAGAGCAAGGATGTTGGCCTGCTTTGAGCAATTTCTTAGTGCAAGGCAGCTGCTAGGCTTCTCTGCACAATTCCTTAGGGGAAGACAAACTGCCCTCGAAGATTGCGCAACTTTCCCAGATAACAAAAAGGTCAGATGTGAACCAAGTGCTCGGTCAAATTGTGGCTGGTTGACGGAACAAGTAAGTGAACACAAGTTGTTAAGCAACGGATAAAACCAAATACACACAAGTACCTGATCAGTGCAAGATAGTTGCTATGATTTTGAGGAGGGAGGCTCCAAAACGAAGCGAAGGCAAAATTTTGGAGGGTGGTTGTAGCTGCTACAACAAGCACCTTGTGATGTAACTAATGATTATGACCTTCTTCCTGGCATAAATCCTGGGCATTTTACACATGAACCTCCTTGCTTATCTATTATGGTATGTGATTTTCATCGCACACTTTGTTGGTTGGCACGTCATGTGTGATGGCCAATAATATTTCTGGCTCCTTTTTAAGCCAGTGTCACACCCACCCAATCGTGTTGGTTGGCAGGGTAATCACCCTTGCCCGACTACCATCCAATGAATCATTAATCTTGGATCCAAGATTCGAGATGTGTTCCTATGTGCCCAATGTCATACTGTATGACCACATGAAAATCTTGAATCCCTTAAATTGTACATAAATAAACAATAAATATAAAAATAAAAATAAAATCATTTTTTCTTGCTTCTTGATGTTTCTTGTTTTGTTGCTTTGTTTTCTTTTATGCTTTTAGTTTTTTCATGTTTCAATTTTTTGTGCTTTGTTTTATCCATCCAGTGTGAATAAGTCTTGTTGTCTCTCATTATATATTTCTTTATAATTATAAAGAAGGGTTTTTGTTGTCTTTTTGTAGGGGAACAATGGTAAGAAGTAGACATGTCTTGTATTAATTGTCACTAACTTATTAGTTTTGGTGGAGAACAGGAAAGCGCAGTAAATCTATACATACCTCCTAGACTTATCTCTATCTAGCCTACCTAACTTGACTCTAGCCCGCTGATTTAGAAGTGTCTCGCTCGAAAGCAATTTTTGTCTTGTTCACTCACTTCCTTGCTTCCCTCATCTTCTTTACATTCTTGAGTGATCTGGCATACCTTGCATGGCTTGTTGAAGACTCATCTTTTGTCGCTTATTCTTACCCTTGATATTTCTTACCTTGTCTTGCTCCTTGATATTTCTCGCATCATTAAAGTGGTCTAATCTGTAATGGCTTAAGTAGGTTGATCTTTTATCTTTTTCTTTTAATTTTATTGTATCATTTTCTAACTGACTATAAACTGGTAAAATCACAAGTCCTTGTCCTAGCCAACCTAAGGATTCGAAGTGTTGATGTGGTGTTGGAGAAACACCTTATCACAAAACATCAACAAAAACTAAGTCCTACTCAACCAAGTTCATTTAATAGTAGATTAACACATCCAACTGTGGTCTTTAAAGCATCCTGAAAAAATTGTAATACTTTCGTAGTATTTCAATAATTAGCCTACATAAAGTAAAACAAAAAGTAGTAACATCTAACACATAAAGACTTCATAACACACATGTATGGGCAACACCCAAGGCGAAAAGAAAAAAATAGTAATATTCAACACATAAAGGCTTCATAACGCACATGTATGGGCAACACCCAAGGTGAGTGCATTAACTTTATTTAGATGAAGAATGTTATAGATATACAACTAGGGAGTTGCAGAATTTGGCTTGCAACCATATTACATATTGATAATGATCCTAAGGCAATATTGCCTTCTACTTACTACCCAATCGACTTACACAATCAAACCCTTAGTAATCACATACCTACGTCCTAAAAATTTTATGGGCTAACAATCGCACGTGGGCTAATTTTCCATGATTTTTCAAACAAAACAAAAAAATCTCCAATTTCCATCTTTCCTAAAATATTCACCCAAAATTTATAATCTAAAATTGTCTTACCTTTAAAATCACAAAAACTTTATATAGATGAATATAAATATTTTTATACAAATATTGTTTAACATTTTACAATTTGCATATTAGAGACTAGTAAGATTCGCTATGGTTTCTAAACTTCAAGAAAACTTCCATACTTAAAATTGTCTTACATGTAGCCCAAGTATCCAAGTGTATAAAAGTCAATTAAGTTTTGTATGCAACTCTTTTGCACCATGCATCATACTTGCAAATCAACGGTCTTTTGCGATAACCTCAATTTTTTCTTCCCTCACTAAGTTCCTTTCCAAGCTTCTCTTGGTATATCCAACTAGTGCAAGCTACCAATGTCTACATTTTATCTATTGTAAGCAATGATGTCTAACATGTCCATAGTATGCATTGTCATCGTGCAAGGGTTGCTAAAACCAACTCTTCTAACCATAAACCTTATATAGTATCCATTCATTCCACTCGACAAGGTGATCACGTTATCTAAAATCATTGAAAATAAAACCTTACCTGAAAAAGTACTTTTAATACAAAATATACCAGAAATCTTGGTCACATATAACATTCAAGTTTTATTTTTACTTGAGGAATGGACAACTAGGCCAGTTTTATATTGGTATGGCATGAGATTGATACTGACCACTACCACTATAACCCCTAGGTCACTATATATGCCCCTTCCACAAACACAAGTAAATCAAAGAGATTTGAACCTCGAACCTCCTAGTACACAACACTTCATTTTCACGACCATCACCAATTAAACTACCGCTATAAAACTATAAAACATTTAAATATTACTAAAAATAACAACATTATATTATTCTAAGTTAGAAGCCAATTATTCGGCATATACAAACATACACGACATTATTTGGGCTAAAATATTATAATGAATTTCTAAAAACATTATCATTGCCCTATATTTCGGATAACAATAATATTATTTTAAAAATTATTATAATGTTAAAAATATTATCATTGCATTATATTTCGTAATAACGAGAAGCCGGTAACATGAGCTAATATGCAGTTGTCCGCATATTTTTATTATGCAGTTGTCCACATATTTTTATTGAAGTTTTATGTGTATAGAAAAAGGAAGGAAAGAAATTATTTTAACCTCCACGAAGCTATGTGAGGTTAATATAGATTCAACACTTTCTACTCAATTTTCTCAATTTTTTAAATTTTATTAGTAATATTTTTGTTCACAATTACTTAATTCTTTATAAAATTATATTTTGTTGATCCGATTAGGTCCTCGGGTTCTGGAGCACATGGGTAGGGCGGTCCGACGTCAGCTTCGTGTACACCGAAACTATTATTTGATTAGAGTGGTGCATTATTTATCATAAATAAATCTCATTTCAATTTTCCCATCTATACAAACATTTACCACCGCGTTCTCCTCGGTTATGGGGAGGAGATTATATGGAGGTAGAGGTCGTGAGTATGATGTGATTGGGTCTAAAGGTACGTACAGTTGTTTTTGTTTTTTTAATATATTTATTTTATCGAAAGAATAATATTTATTATATATATATATATATATTAGTTATGATTTAATTATTTAAAATAAAAATTAATTTAAATAAAAATATAAATTATTAAAAAATGTTTTTTAGTTAAATATAATGTTGTAATGTTTTTTTTTTTGCCTTTGACTCGATCTATATATAATAATAAAAAATTAATTATTAAAAAAACTTAAATTTATAATTATAATTAAATATTAAAATCCAATTTAATTTTGCATTTTTTAATTAATTAATTGGTGGGTTTTAACCTAAAATGTCTACAAACATAACTCTTCACTATCAAAATGGTCATCAATCGACCTATCCAAATTTTTGAAATACAAACCTCTTTTAAATAAAAAGAAATATTAATACTTCTTCACGCTTAATAAATCTACAATTAAAAAAAAAATTCCGAGCGGGCGAAAGAGGCAGAAAAATGAGCGAAATATTGCACATCCAGGGAGGGCAATGCGGGAACCAGATCGGTTCCAAGTTCTGGGAAGTGATCTGTGACGAGCACGGGATCTTACCACGGGGATTCCGATGTGCAGTTGGAAAGAATCAATGTATATTACATTGAGGCAAGCGGAGGGAGATATGTGCCTAGGGTTGTGCTGATGGATCTGGAGCCTGGCACTATTGATAGTGTCAGATCGGGTGCCTATGGCCAGATATTCAGGCCTGATAACTTTGTCTTCGGCCAGAGTGGGGCTGGGAATAACTGGGCCAAGGGTCATTACACTAAGGGCGCTGAGCTCATTGATGGAGTATTGGATGTCGTTAGGAAAGAGGCTGAAAACTGTGACTACCTTAAAGATCAACGCTTATCGGCTCAAACCCTAGCGCATGAGAAGAAGGGCAATATGGGGATGCAAGGAGGGTATTCTGAGGAACGAGGGAAGTCCTCCTCAAGGAGACCGAGGGCGCACTCAGAGGATACAGGAGGGCTGGCGGTGGCAAGAAATGATCGCAATGGACGAGTATGGCCGAAGCCCTTTCTTGAGGCAGCGGCCCAAGCGGTAGCACCCGAGAATGCTTGCTGTGGCGGCGCGCTTGCTGTTGCTAGCTGTGGCGGCACGCTTGCTGTTAGGCCTACAACTAGGAATGCATCTCAGGAGAAAACCCCTCCCTTTGCTCGCCATGGTTCTAAGGAATCCTGGACTTGTGTGAGCCAGGCAGCAGGGGCCAGATCTGAACCAGATTTGCTTGAAGAATCACAGGCTTTTCAAATCCAAGTCAACCTCTCGGGCAAGACGACAATGCAATGGGTACGCGCAACGGATCTTGTGCAGGACCTCTTGCAAAATCTTGAATGCCGGCTAGGAATCCCCTCCTATTACCTCAGACTGCTATACAAGGGTAAGCAACTCATGAATACCCTTCCTCTTTCCTATTACAGCATTCAGAGGGATGCCTCTATTGTGGATACCTTTCGTTTGAGAGGTGGTTCCTTTAGGCAGACCTCCTCTGCCCCTTCTTTCTCCTATAAAGATGCAGTCCACAAAGACGTTGCCCATTCACAGCCCTCTTCGACAACAGGCCATCCATTTGAGGCTCCAAAGCCTTTTCTGGTAGACAAATCAGAGGAAATTCCTTCCATCGATCTCTCTCATCCTGGGATTGATGATCGCTATCAGTGTTTTGCAGAATCCGCACTCATATGCAGATTTAATGGGCTATGGCCTCGCACATCAAATCTATACCAATGGATCCATACCAATTGGACTAAAAAAAGCCAGATATACTTATGTTCAAAAGGATTCTTCATTGTGGCTTTTGACTTAGATGAAGATTACCAGAAGGCCTTAACGGGAGGCCCTTGGTTCTGGGGCTCGACTGGGCTTTTTCTCACTCCTTGGTTTCCGGACTTCGACCCTTCTACAGCTGTCATTACCAAGATTCCCATTTGGGTCAGGCTCCTGAATCTTCCAGCGCATCTATGGCATATCTCTGTCTTCTTAGCCATTGCAGACACTTTAGGATGCTACCTGGCTGTAGATTCTTCACGGAAGGAAAATGGACTCTACACCTATGGTAGATTTTGTGCAGAAATAGATATTAGCAAAGGACTGTCGGATCAGATTAATCTCAAGTATGGAGATTTCCACTGGACTCAAATCTTGGATTACGAGAATACAGCATTCCGTTGCCGCCATTGTCATCGAACAGGGCACCTCCAGAGTTCCTGTACCCAGTACCTCGACAAAAAGAAGAATCTGAAGCGCAACCCCAAATCAAAAAGTTGGAATCCCAATGTGCCTCCCCCCCCCCTTCGGACGATTCAGATTCCTCCAGTTCAGATGAGGAGGAAATTGTAGCAGATGGGCAGAATGTTGAGATTCCGTTGGAAGCTCCTTTGGACGATCTGGTAAACCCCTCCGTCTCTCAAATCTCTCAGAAGCATTCTCATTTGTCTTCGTCCTCAAACTCTAATAAGGATATTCCGCCGCCAGGGCAGAATAGTCTTCAACTCGTTATGGCTCAGCCAAACTCCACTGGATGGGTCAAAGTAAGCAAGAAAAAAGGAAAAAAATGTCGTGTGATAGTTACTACCCCCTCAGGGTAGATTTCTCTGCTCAGTTCCTGTTTTATGTTTTCCTGTGCTCTCTATAGCCCTCTTCTGGATTCTCTCCATGGAGCAAGGTGGAGCCTATCACCTTCGGCTCCCTTTCTTTTCTGTTTCACTTGCATGCAAGCTTGATTATACTATACTCTTCTTTTCTTAATAAAATTAGTCTTATTCACCAAAAAAAACTACAATTAAAAGTTATGTAAACTATTACTATGTTTATAAGATTAAGCATAGTTAACTTAATAGAATGAACGATGAAGTTTTCATTGAACGTCCTTTAAATTAAAAAGTTTTAAGTGTGCCCCTTGAACTCCACTATGGTAGAGGGATTTCATTACAAAATGGCATTATAGGTTTCGAAATGACTTGCAAAGTCAGAGTCTATAGAGCCTACTCTAAGTTGCTCAATTTTTTTTGTGAGAGTCTATAGAGCCTAGTCTAAGTTGGTCAATTATTTTTTGTGAGACATGGTACACCATTTCATCACACTATGAACCCATTCCCACGTGCACTTAAAATGAAATTGTTTTCATTTTCCAATCACTCATTATTTTATAAAAAATTGCAAGTTTAATTGGAAATGTTTTCATTTTTCAAATTGAAAAATTTTACTTATTCATTTTTTCCAATTGCATAATTTTATTTTTATAACAAAAAATTAATTAAAGAATTGTGGACTTCTTTTTGATAAATTACATAATTGTTTTGTGATTTTTTTCCTCACAAAAATCAGAGTAATAATGCTTATTTGTCTTTTTAAAATGAAATGTTAAAAGATCTAAATGTTTTTCACAAAATTGAAATATAGAATTAAAACATTATATTGTGTAATAATGATATTATAAAACTACAATAAAGTATGGGAATAGAGTTATGATATTATATTGTGTAATAATGATGATAAAAATATCATACTTATTAATTTTTTTCCCTACTTAAAATGTGATTTTGTTGAGCATGATAATTTTGACACTCTCTTATAATGTGATCAATTATTTGTTCAAGGTCACAATATTAAGATAGTTTTTGACAATTACTAGTGAGCATGTTCCCTAACCATCGAGGAATGTTATGCCCTCTCATATCACCCTCTCTTTATTCTACATAATGAATTTCATTGCACTCAAGCATTATTTTGCTAGCTAGGGGCGTAGTTTGGCACTTATGATGTATAACATGAAATACTTATGACAATGTAAGTGGATGGTACTTACAACCATTAGCAATTACATATCCTAGTGTGTACTTTAGTTATGTTTCCCATTATATCTATAGTTCTCCTCTCGACTTTGTCTTTTGTTTTCCTTTTTCTCTTAGCTTTTTCCTACCCACCATTTACTCTTCCCTTGGGTTTTTAGTGTATCTATCCTAATTTCTCTCTGGCTTCATTTCCCTTTGTTTCCCTTTTTTATGGAGTGGCCCTACACCATCTCAATATTGTAGTGCTCCTTTGTTCATTTACTTTGTTGCAATGTTTTGCAACTGGTTAACTCAGTGAGGCCCTATCTTCCCACTCTTTTCCTCTCTGTATTACATCCTTCCTTCTAACCAACAATCTTGGTGCCCTGTTGAGGACGTTCCTCCTTTGGTCGTGGTAGCACTAGTAGAGACTAGCATTCTTGCACTAGGACCCAAGCCAATGTGAAAGCCTCCACTTCTAGAAATTGGGATTGTGTTTTGCAGAACACTCAAGATGAAATAGAGATGGCAGAATAGGAAGCTTGGGTTGAGTGTAGATTCTTGTCTAACACTAAGGTGGTGGATAGTGTTGGATAACCAATTCCTAACACGAGAAACGCAAGGCCCAAATAGACCCAATACATGCATACAATAGATTTATATTAGTAGATGAAAACTTCGATGGAAAAAGTCTTAGTTAAGTGTAGCCTAACAAATTATCCTCTATATAAATGCCTTGTAGCAGCAAGATAACAAATTGGATACTAAAGTTTATATTGTCGCCAAGTAACTTACCAATTGGGACTTCAACAACAATGAGGAGGACGACTAGGTTCTTGCTTCCACCTATGAGGATTCTCCCGCTCATTATGATGGTTCATTTTAAAGCACTTTTGTGTTTCAAAAAGTTTTGCAAGCATGCTTGTTTTTCTATTTATTTATGTAAATTTATTCATATGGTTGTATAGATAGATGTAGGCTTATTTATCTCGAAAAGACATATAGAATATTTTTCATGACTTCAAAGTTATGACTATGCTACTAGTTTGTTTTCCCTAATGACAAAGAAGTAATTATAAAAATATAATACTTCCTTTAACTCAATAATATAAAGTCAACATAATTTTGAAAAGAAAAACACACAAACACAAATGAACTTAGAACTCTTAAGTATTTACTTATTAATATATTGTAATGACTCTATAACTTACTTTACATCCTTCCGTATATATATTCAAATATCTTTCTTTCTTTCTTTTTTATTTTTATTTTTATTAAATTTCAATATCAACCTTCTTCACTCTTTCTTCACTCTTTGAATATAAAATCCACTCTTTTAACATAAAACTGAAGGACATTGCCCTTTTATGTGAGTCTTTTCTTTTTTCTTTTTTCAATTTCAATGGTGATATTTTTCACTTTATAAATCCACTCTTTTAACATAAAGATGAAGAACATTACCATTTTGTGTGAATTTTATTATTTTGAAAATCAAATTTATTTTGCATTAGAGAATTTTTGAGGTTAAAAATAGGCCTCCTAAGGAATATTATAAAATAATAATGGAAATAATAAAATAAGATTCGATTACATCATTAAATTTTAGAGGGAAAAAAGAAATAACTACTTTTCAACTCGTATTTTCAGCTTATCTCCTTACGATTTTACTCAAATTTCAAGTGGGAGCACTCATTGGATGAAAAATTTATTTATTTATCCAAGAGTACCCACGTTGCATACTTTTGATGGACCCTGCTACATCAAAAATGAGAAATACATGAAAAAACATGATCGTAATCACAGCTTTTTATGTATTTCATGTTTTTCATGTAGCATGGTCTATTGAAAGTACACAAAATGGGTACTCCTTGGATGAGGAATTAAATTATGCATCCAATGGGTGCTCCCGCTCAAAATTTGAGTAAAACCATAGGGAGATAAGTTGAAAATTTATATATATATTATATATATATATTATTATATATATATTATATATTATATAATATTATATATATATTATTTATTATCTTATTACTTTTTTAATCCAAAAATGATAAGTCATCCCCCATGGCTGAAATCATCTTGAATCCTACTGGTTCTTATAAAGTTTATTTTGGTTATACATTTTTGTTTTGAGGTCCATTTTAGACCTCAAAATTCCTCTAATGAAAATCGAATTAATTTTGTTTTTTAGTTAACCCATGGAATTTGAACCCGAAACCTTTAGAGATTTAACTCTTAACTATCCAAATAATCACCTATTGAACTGTCCCCGATCGAAGTGAATTATTGATGAAAACTCCCATAATTTATTATAACTTATTAGTCGATAGACATCTCTTTTTGAAAATGGTCAAGCCAAGCATTTGTCTACCCTTTTGCCTTTGGGCTAACTTATGTCCCCATCTATGCATGATATATGTGCACCATATGATCTTACATTTTTAAAACTGACCTTTTCATGTATACTTGACATTTGTGCACCATATTATTGTGAATTTTTTCGCTTGATCTTTTCGTGAGGCGTGACGTTTATGCACCCTATTAGTGTGAATTTTTCTACATAACATTGTGCACCATATTAGTGTGAATTTTTCTGCAATTGCATAATTTAAAACCTTGAATGTTCTAAAACATTCTTGAACCTTCTTTCTACAAATAATCCTCTGAAACTTTATAGAATCTTTAATTGTTAATTAGAAGACGTGAATTGTACAACATTTGTTAGTTACCTTATCTTTGCAATTCTAACAACATACTTTGTCATGGGGAAGAAGAAAAACAATTGTAAAGTAAAAGAGTTGTGATATTTATTATACAAGGCCAATCAGAAAATTCAAAGGTGGTTATTCAACACCTCATGTGTCTTGCCCAAGAAATGTCAGCCATTTAATCCATCGTGATTCTTTGTATAATTTAGAAGAAAAAATAAGAAAATAAACTGGAGACAAGAAAGATAAATGTACGCAAAAGCAATTCGAAGGTAAGAGACAATGGAATTAGACTTACATTGTGGGAACAAGCGAGAATAGAACTCCTAACCTACAGATCTCACAAAATTATTTTTCTTGTTTATTTGTTCCTTCCTGTCCCTCCCTCGTGTCTTTGTAAGTTTTGTTTTTGCCTTGTTTTTTGTTCGGACTGCAATAAAAAATCAGCTTTTTTTGTTGAAAGTGGTCTTGACAAAATCGCTTATAGGAGCGTGTGGAGAAAACTACTTATCGGGTGACCGACAGAAAAGAAAAGGAGCCAAAACAAGACCATCAACGCATATGGCCTGATTTGAAAACAAAGCAAAGGAAAGGTTTGTCACCTAAGATTCTACAAAAGTCCCTTGTGCACTGATTCCTTCCACAATTATAGGCAAGGATTGGAAATATCAACAAGAGGCTTGCCTGCATTCTTTGCTAGTGTATATTTAACCCTCTTCTGCATCCTAATCAAGATATTGTGTCGGGTATTGGCCTTTGACTTCACCCTCTACACCAATATTTAAACTAGAAAAACCCTCAATTTTAACTTGAAGCACCTATTATGGCAAGGCTCCGTTGACAACATTAATCAAGCATGAACAAAAGGCCCTGGTAATCTCAAAATCGCTCTCCGCACCAAAATGCATGTTGGAATTAATGGAGAAAGCTAAACTTAGATTGTTGTTATGATGATGATAGGATAGATCTCAAATCCTACTATCTAGGGAGTGGTTGAAACCACCTTGATTGTGTGAAAGCCTATATGTACTAGGTTGTTGAAGATAGAGAGTGTATTGTGTGTAGTGCTTGGGCATTCTCCAAGTATCTCACCCGGAAAGCCATTTAATTAATAGAATATTGATTTTTATCATGGTATCAGAGCTTCGGGGTTGTCGATCCTATAAGCTGAGTGGAAAGTGCGACTGACGCGTTGCATGTTTTAGGTGCATAGGTGCACCAATCCCACTGTGGAACATCGCTCATTTTCTATTTTGTCAGTCGTCACATATTTCAAGTGTACAGTAGCGAAGATCTTCGCAAGACCGTGGTGTATAAGCGCGACGAATGTGTGTTTGGAAAAATTGTTGTTGGCAGTGACTGTCTTCGTGAATGATGAGATCTGAAGTGTAGGAGGTCGTAGTTGAGGCTGTTTTTTTTGTGCTCCAATAGATTAACCCCTTCATGGTTGTTGTGGCTAGTGTGGCCATCGTGTAAGTTGTGCATATAAGGAGCTGGAGGCGTTGTCTCTCGTATGCCGGGAGGAGGTCATAGTTAGGAGGTGCAGTTTAACTGCTGCGTGGATCGTATGTCAAGTAAGTGAGTTGATCTGCTCTGTGGTGGAGTAACTAGGAATTTCTTGCTATGTGGAGAGTTTAATTGTGGGAGGCAGTGACTTCTTTCCTTTGGTGAGAGAGCTAAATATTGGCTTGGGTGTGGTTTTAATCCAAATTTCTGAATAACCCTTGACCAGCGTGAGCATGATAGCAGCTGCAGGTGGAATTGTGCAGAATTGTGTGCTAACCCAGCCACATGCTTGAAGAGTTCGTAGGAGGCTTAGATCTGTCGCTCAGCTGCAGCGGAGATCGAAATCGATTTGGATGCATAGAGGTCGAAGTGGAGTAGCGGAGTTGGCTGCATAGAGGTTGGGCACTGGAGCTGCATAGAGTCCCTTCCCCACGAATTTGTTGTTGGAGAAACCTGCGTGGGCCGACAAAATAGAGGAGGTCGGATTATATTCGTTGTATGCTGGCAACGTGAGGCTATTGTTGGCGCAGCTACAAGGGGCGCTC
Organism: Pinus taeda; assembly: GCA_000404065.3. Taxonomy (NCBI): domain Eukaryota; kingdom Viridiplantae; phylum Streptophyta; class Pinopsida; order Pinales; family Pinaceae; genus Pinus; species Pinus taeda. Next base: position 299,972 of record APFE030068340.1, read on the forward strand.
TCACTGAAATCTTTGTGCCCATCGCAGGACGCCCACAATCAACTTCTTCCCACGTTTTCATAAGATCGTTCGGTAGGAATTCATGATTATAATATTCGGAACCAGCTGAACAAAAGTTAATACTATCAAAGTTATATTCATCGATTCATGGGGAGAAGAAAATATGAGCAATCCAAGTAATGTCAATGCGGCGTCATTTTAGGGAAGTCTTCAATGAGTTTGTGAGCATTAACTATATAATAAATTTTAACAATATAAATTTGAGTTCAATTCCCTTTGCCGTATTGTGAAACATTTGGACATTTTGTCAAAGAGGGTTAAGGATGTGGTAATTGTGGACCTTACTTTATTCAATTTCATATTCTCTTTGAACCACTGGACTAAGCATTTGGACAACAATGATCAGGTATTGCTACCAGCAGATTTGTCTTGGAAATTTTATTGTTTTGAGTAACCTAGAAGGTGCAAGGTGTGGAGATCTAAAAACCAATTGGGTAAATTTTCTTCTAAATTATTATATGCCATAGAAAATATGAAATTTTTTTGCCAATTTGAACCCATCTTTAGAAATATGTGTTATTGCTAATTACATACATCAAAATTAGATATTGATAGCGTTTCCAGCTTGTGAGAGGTTGTTTAGTTGCTCATCGCTAGAGCTGAAGGCACTAAGACCTGGGTGGCACAGAAGCCACAGTCTACAAGGTTCTACTGTTGAAGAGTTGCCAAAGGGAGAAGTTTCCGACCTGGGTGGTAACCGGGTTGTCGGAACTCATTAGAGGACAGTGTGGAGCCAGAAAAGAATCTTGAAGCGAGATAAGCTAGACTTTAACAACATGTATATATATTTAGATATTTTTTATTCTGATGATGATGATTTTCTCATGTGGCCATTTGGAAGCATTAGCATGGGCATTATGTTCGAGTCAGAAGAAATTTCAGAAAAAATGTGGTTTTTTTTATGACCACGAGAATCAAGGGGCACAGTCTGTTGTGCAAGATTCATGAGTTGATCATCAAGAAGGGTGTGAAGAGGAACAAAGTGTTGAAGATCAATTGGACGAGCCACATGAAGTTGATTGCAAAGACGTGGCAGAAGAAGACAAAGTTGGAGAGAATTTAAATTTAAATTGCGATGATTTCATTAATATTTCTATGTGTGCATACGTTACATCAATGAATGATGAAGACATCATAGCTCACTTTCAGATGGTTGACACCGGTAATAGTGAGAGGGAAAATTCTCCTATCCAACCTCTCATAATCTTGAGAAGGGCAAGAATAAGAATTCAAGCTTTCCATCACTGGGGAAGAAATGAGGTGAAGAGATATCACTACCTCATAGCGAGGAAAGCAAAGATGAAGCCTCGACTCAAGATGAACAAGTATGGGCTTAGCTGCAAGAAGATAAAAATGAAAACCTATGTTACCAAGTTGTTTCATGTTTTAAATGTAAGCCTAGCTGAGACTAGACCAGTAAGCATATGTTATTGTTCAGTACCCTTTCTCCATTAAGTGAGAGTGTTGGAATTAATGGAGAAAGCTAAACTTAGATTATTGTTATGATGATGATAGAATTGAGACTCTAATCTGATATCTCAAATCCTACTATCTAGGGAGTGGTTGAAACCACCCTGATTGTGTGAAAGCTTATATGTACTAGGCTGTTGAAGATAGAGAGTGTATTGTGTGTAGTGCTTGGGCACTCTCCAGGTATCTCACTTGGAGAGCCATTTAATTAATAGAATATCGATTTTTATCAATGCATTCTTCCTTTGCCACCAAACTCGACCATCAACCAGACTTGGGCTATACAACCCATTATCGCATTGGAAGAAATGTGCTTTGATGTGGGTAGGTCTGGAAGCAATGAAGAATACTTTAAAAGCCTCATCATTCAATTGCGGGGAATCTCAAGTGCGATCGTAGGGATTCTCAAGTGCACTGAATTAGAAAGGATGAATAACAAAAAGATATTGATATCGGGAGTAAGCTTCAAGTGAGCATCTGTTGAGTCTTCGATGTTAGCAACTAAATCCTCACTAAATCTTCTTACACTTGGAAATAACGCAATACTTTCATAATGCTAAACTTTTGGTTCTCAAAGTCTATCTCAGACAGAGTGTAGGTCCGTTCTTATTAGATCCATAGTAATCTCCACAAAACACATAGGATATGTGTGGTTTAAAAATTTGGCACCTGGTATTTGTAAAGAAATGTGTTAAATATATTGACAAGCGCACACAAATTTGGGCATCATAATAACCTCAAATTAAATATCATTGCACATGGGAAACTATAACTAAGCTCACTAAGATTAAAAAAAAAAAAAAAAATCTTAAGATTTCATTCATGTGATTGAAAACGCCATAATCATCAAAATCATATTTTAACAAAAACAAGTATTTGTAAGAATCCATTGTCGTGGTTGGAAATGCAATAATTAACCTCATTGGAATCAAAATCAAAGCTTAATCAAAAGTGTTGGGTTCTTAATATTTCTTTATGTTTTTGAAAATACTATAACTAAGCTCATTACAATCAAAATCAACATTTAATAATAAAAATTGGATTTTGTAAATTTTGTTTATCTATTAAAAACAGAATACTTTAATTAAGCTCAATAAGATCAAAATCAAAATTTAATCAAAACCAAAAACTCAATAAAATCAAACAAAATTTAACCAAAAACAGTTGTTTTTGAGATTCTATCCTAGTTTAATCAAACACAAAATTTAGTTTGTATTAATGAAAGCCCCAAAGTTAAATAGTAAATTAAGATCAAATCAATAGCATTATGAATTTTATGAATTCGTTTGTGTGTATTTTATTTTCACTAAAAATAAGGAGTAAAGAGGAGTTTATTTGCATTTATAATCTTGTGATTTTTCTTTTTGAAGTCATTACTTCATTTGATTTTAGTTTTCAGAACGAATTTCAACTTCAACTTTAATGTTGTGAAGTGTTTTTATATAAATATGGAATAAAGAAGAGTTAATTTGCATTTATAATCCTGTTATTAGTCCCTGCCCAAAGGGCTGGCAGGGACTATAGTAATCGGTTTTCCGGACTTAGCATTAGTTCGACACTGAAACCAATGACTTTTTTCCCCTTTTAACCAAAGTTCGTTTATATTAATGAAATTCTTTTTTCTTCTGACCAATTACTGTACTTAAATATTTTATTTTAACCAATCAAAGGAATCATGGTCTTATTTTAATACTTAGAGTAATAAGTAAACGCGTCATATAAATGTTCATATAAAACGAACGTTGGTTTAATGCTAGCATTAATTTATAAACATTAAATGTCTGTAGTAACATGATATATCATGTATGAGAAACAAGCTAGAATGTTTGACATGTCATTGCAGCTTCCATGTCAAATTTGCAACTTGCATGAGAACCCAATGGTGCATGCTTGACAATTGTTGTTCACTTGAGAACCTGATCTGGCCATGGTCTTCCTTGTTTTAAACGTGACCTCCCTTTGCTGGCCTCCCTTTGTTTCACCTTCTTGGTCGCTTGGTAAACGATGTTGTTCCGCTAGCTTTGTTGGTTGGTTGCTTGTAGGTCTCACCTGGTAAAGGTCCCAGATATGGAGTCGACTATCGACCTGGATGAAGCACCGTTCTGTGAGTGGCATCCTTTCCTCGACCACCAAATACTGCCAACATCAAAATAACAAAAGGTAATTAATTTTAACGACTCAGAAAAAATCTGCAACTTTGTTATATGCAATCAAAACACAATTCATGAATCAGGGGGCAGTTAGGTGTGAGAATGTCGTTGGGCATATTTGTGGGCAAGATTGCCATATTCTACCTGCGTCAAGCCTCTCGTGGGATTCATTGATTCCTGTGGCTTTATCAATATTAGTGGATTGACAGGAAGGTCAAGTGAGGTATTTCAACAATGAAATTTTAATGTTGCAAATATTAGTGTAATATTTATTACTGGGATAGGATACTCACAATACTGACATTCAATTCAGAGAGATTGACGATATTTCCTCAACCTTCAATCTTGGATACCCACAATACTGGCATTCAATTCAGGTACGTTTTCCTCCTGAACAATTTTTTTTTTTTTTTGGGAAGTATTTTGGAACCTTATTGTTGACAAAACAACTGAGCCCGCTGAGCTAACTATAACTACTGCGAAAACTGTTGAACGATAAGCCCAATACCCCTTGCTAGGTAGCCTCAATGCCCTCTCAAATAAACCTGCTAAGTAGTGTCTGTCCTCTGTCGAACCCAACACTAAGCATTGCCTCCACCCTGGCTACAAGGTTTTTCCATTCCATATGTGGCACTTGTCGAAACAAGACCGGTATTATTAAAATTAAGGATGGCATTGGCAACATGCTATAGTACACAATAGTTCTTAGTGCAGACCTCCAGCCCACCTTCAAAACATGGGTGTCTTCTGTAATATAAGGGCAGAGTTACCCTGTTGACCTGTGGGATTCATCAACTCCAAATTAAAATAACAAATGTGCCAACGAGTAAATTATAGCTATTAATTGACCGCCATGGATACGGGAAAACAAATTGTGGGAGAAACATCAGAAGCCAATTATAGTATCAGTTGGGTGTCATCCATACAAGGTAATTCATGTTTTGTTCTCTGAATTGCGGGGTGGGGTGAACTTATATATAAATGAGTGCGAACTTTTACCCTAATATACTTTTGTTGTTATATTGATAAAGTTAGTTGATCAAGAAACAGATGCCTAAAGCTGCTAGCTGTGCATATTTTCAAATTCAATGAACCATTTTTTCTAGTAAAGAAACTAAAAAGTTATGTGTTACTGTTCCGCAGGTAGGGGACATAGTAGTAGCATTCTTGGCATGTTCCTGCAATTGTTTGCTTGTTAGCTGGGGAGCTAGGTTGATGACTGAGGAGATCGGGTGCTGAGAAGCTGGTGTTGGTCACGCTGCTGACAAGATGGAGTTTGGACGTGAATAGTTGATGAACGAAATTACTATGTGAAGTGAGGACAATTAAAGACATGTGGAGGATGCAAGTGTTTATATGCTTGTGAGCCATGTGTATGTTTACACATATATTTCTTAGCGTCTCTTTTATATTCTTAATTTTTTTTTAACATAAAATGTTGACAAACTAATGCTAACATCACTTAATTGAAATTGAAACTTTCTGAACAATTAAACGGTGGCATAAAAAAGGAAAAAAATGGAACTGATAACCAACCTGATCAATTGCATAGGGCTTTTTCCTATGGTGAAAAGTAGAAACTTCTCTCCACCCAGCGAGAACGGTGATTCTAATGCCCGTTTGCGTTTCCTGGATTTGAAGTTTTGAAACCAGCATTTCACGTTTTTCTGTTCAACTCTTCCGTAGTTCTTCAGAAGGGAAGTTATTCTCTCTATCTGTGCGACTGCATGCCATTTCTGTAAATATTTTTCAGTTTTTCCTTTTGTTGCGGTGTTCGTTTCCATCTTATACTAACGCTTTCACTGCTGTTGTTCTCTGCAGTCACACATTGAAAAAACAAGGAAGGGATCCTGCAACATCATGGCACGCTCATCGGACAGATATAGAAGCATCTTATGCAATGCCCAAGATTAACCTACAATGTTACCTGTCACCGCTATCCTGCTTTCTTCTGCCTGGACGATTAGCAATTTGGAAAAATCATTGTAATTCCATAGTCTTCAGCCACGTCTCCATCATGCATTATGGTTATTTATCTTTGCCACGTCTCTGCAGTCAGAATTATTTAATATTTTAATAATTTCTTAAATAGTTTCTACTTCATAAATTATTAATCTATAAATTAAAAATAACGCATTACTATTCTCATTTACAAATTATTAATTTATAAATTAAAAATTAACACATTAGTACTCTAATTTACCCATGTTCAGTTTCTAGTTAACCTATTCTATAGCTTAAGCTATACATCTTAAGCCCTAGCTTATCCGCTATAGCTTTTGGTTACTTTATATGTTATTACGAATTCATTAAAAACTTGGCAAGTAATTTACCCTGCAAAATTCCATTGAAACCTGCCCTGTACGAACAATAGTATTTTAGAATCGTTTTCATGGTTGAATTTGGTAATTATGGTTCACATTGCTTCAAATATCAAATTGTAATTTATTTTTTTATAGATTGGGTTTAGCTTAAGAGTATTTGTAATAATCGTATATTGGTTTTCCAGGACTATCTGTCTGAGAATGTATTGTTCTTAGAATCATACAAGCATCATGCTGACAGTTTTATTTGCTCTCTTTTGCCTGAAACATCTTATGCATCTGTTCGGTACACGACAGGTAATTAATTGCCATTAACCCATATTTGTATATTTTCTTTGTTGGATGGACTCCCGGAAGTGAAGCTGTATAGTTGAAGTCTGTGCTGTGTTGTTTTTGCAGGTGGGCTAATATACAAATCTAATGGAAGCAATATACAGAGCGCGACGTCAATATCATTTTTGACTTTAGCGTATGCCAAGTACCTCAGCAATGTGTCTAAAGTTTCAGTAGTAACTCCCTACGTTTCCTATGCTCAGGGCATCCTGACCAGAAGTTCTATCCAATGAAAAAGAAACTAAATTCTTCCCAACCTTCATGTGTAAGTCTACAGCAAGCAGCTCTCATTGTACGAACTTCAGGACCATTAACATATTGCAGTATTGAAAGCTGCATAAGCCCATGATCCAGAAACTCATGGCAATGATCAGGTTGCAATGTATATTTAATCTAAGCTGGAGCATATCTCCACCCATTTAAGATGTGGTGCTAATTTGCTACTATGCCTCCATAATTTTGGCAGGTGGCCTGGCAGAAGTGAAGTTTCAGAAAAGAAGCCAGCATTACACTCGTATCGTGATGCAAAAGCATAAAAAACCCATAAAAGACAATAATATTACAAAGCACATACGAACACCCCACTGCTATCGACGTCAAGGTCTCCATCATTTTGCAGATCCATGTCATCCAATTCGAAGCTGTCTCCAAAGTATGACCCTGGTGCAGGGATCCTAGCTTCTGCAATAATTCTCATAATCTTGTCAATACTTTGAGTAGGCTGGTCAGGATCGTCAGCCTCATTGCTAATAGTATCAGATGCTACCTTGACTCTAGCTACTAGCTTTGCTCCTGTGTCTACTGCTGCTTACTCAACCGCATCAACTGCTGTTTCATTGACTGAATCTTTCTCCTGTTAATTTGGGATAAATATGCATCTCAGCGAGCACTAGAACTCGAACTATTCAGCAAGCACTCGACCACCATCAGAATCAATATGCCTCTATGCCAGCAAGAGCAAGTAACAACACGCCTCATATAGCCCATGCAGCTAGTCGGCTTAGGGCAGGGACTAGCTGCCCCGCAGCACATCTTGTTTTTCGTTTTAAATTCATTCGATGCAATTCATAAGTTCGAGTGTCGTTTTCAGGAGTTCCATCTCCAATTGGGGTTTGAAAATGTATTCTTTCCATTCGAAAGCCTATACTTCTTCAACACGTAAAAGTGCCAGAACACTAAAACGAATTTCAATGTTGTAAGGGATATATATATATTTTTTCAGATGAAAACGCTTTATATTGATTATATTAAAAATAGTGGAACAACATATACATTAGGGAGAAAATGCCAATTATTTCCGGCCAGAAGAGAAAATGATGAGGCTATATATCTAAACGATACATTCTATCAGATTCATTAACCGCATGCATGTTGGTAGATCAAAAAAGAGACTTTATGAAAAAGATGATTTCAATGCAGAGAGGTATAAAGTCAGAAAACATAGTACTTGGTGATATGATAGAATATAGTGAATGATATCATGAAACATACCAGGATAGTTACGGATCTATATATCCAGCATAGAGAAAGGATGAATAAAGTATGTGTTGGATTTTACAGTGATGTTCAGGTGCCACACACCGCATTGTGATTGCAAACCTTTTTTTGACAACTCATTCACCACCTCTTTTTGAGAACGCTTGATATGAGAGATAGGAAAGAGTGAGGGCTTCCACAAAGTTGAAACCCTGTGCAACCATCTAGTAAGATTGCCATTTTTTATAGATTGTATTCCAAAAACATGCTCAATGATGATCTTGGAGTCCCATAGATTTGAATAGGGCCAGTATCCAAAAAAGAGCAGAATATGAGAAGACCATGTAGAGCCATGGCCTCAACGTTGTTGTTAGACCCATGGCCTCTCTTCCAGTAGATAGAGTATTGCTAGTCCTGAGGAATGCATATATAAAAACCACAGGCACATCGTCCATCTATTGCAGCTCTGTCAAAATAGGTTCTCAGGAAGGTATGCTGAGGAAGGACATCAGCAATAGCATGTTGTTTCAATTGCTGGGGGATATATGGGAAGATTGAGAGGTAAAAGGGGATGATTTTGTCGATTAAGTGCTTGAAATCCTCCCTGCAATTTTGAAAGAGTTTTATGTTCCGCCATTTCCAAACAAACTAGCATACAATGAGTGGGATGGGTCGCCAGATGATTTTCTGGGCACTCCACCATTTGAAAGCATCTATAATGGAGGAATGAGGAATGACAGTGAATCCAAAGTGTGTAGCCAGTTTCTTTCATAGGTTCTATGTGAGAGGGAAGTTAAGAAACATGTGCATATTGTCTTCTGTCTCAGATAGACAAATTGAGCAGATAGTTGGCCCGTGCTAGTTCCTTTTTTGAAGATTTGGCCAAGTGAGGTTTTTATTATGATATACTAACTAGGCAAAAAGTGTAATTTTTAATGGACAGCCGGCTTTCCAGAAAGTATTTGGAAATATTTTCCGGGAAAACACATGCTAATCTTCAATTAAGGAGAGATATATCTCTCTAACCAAAACATTGGTCCTGCCTCTTTTATCCTGCTAGACCATGCTGTCGTTTTCCTCTGATCTCAATATCCCGGCATGATTCATATCCCAGATAGCCTTATCCCATTGTGCAGCCAATGTGTCATTGAGACCCAGCTCCCTAGCAGATTTCCATCTAGGAAAGCCTCCTTGCCAAACTTGTAGGACTTGTGCCCAAAAAAATAAACCTTTTTGATGAAGGAAATTTAGAATTTGTTGAAGGAAAGGGGGCTCCATCTCTACACCCATGATAGAGTCGATGCTGATGAGAATGTGGTTCCCGGTTTGAAATTTCCATGCCAGATTCTTGAAGAAGAAATGTAGAACTTTTTGGAAGCTCCTCCAGATAGCCAACCCTTGGGAAGGACCCAGCGATCTGTTCCTGAACCAATATATGAAATCTTTACTCTCCAGATATTTTCGCTTACTAGCGTTACTCCATAAGCTATCTCCAAAAACGGCTCTACATAGAGATTTACATAAGAGTGCCAAACCAAAATGGCGAAGGTTCATTATGCCCCAGCCCCCCATTTTTTTGGGGAGGGAAATGTTAGACAGTTTTGTAAGATGGAATTTCCTCTTCTCTTTGCAACTACCCCATATAAAGATGGCCATTAAACTGTTTAATTTTTTAATGATACCTGAAGGGATGAAATATAGATGGGCCCAATAGAAAATAATTTGAGCAAGCACAAATTGAGTGAGAATCATCCTACCAGCTAAAGATAGACATTTGAATTCCCATCTTGATATCCTCTTATAACATCTATTGGAGATCCAAGACCAGTCAAATATGGAGTAACCCGTGGGTTTCAATTGATAACCCAAATATTTCATACCTTCTTTGATAGATATACCCTGAATCTTATAGAGTTGTGAAACATAGTCCATATCATCCATATTGACCTTCCCATAGTGAAAGGACGATTTGCCTTCATTGATACATAAGCCTATTACCCTTTGAAAAGATATTAATATCTCATGCAGAATTTGCCAAGTTTGTCTAACGAGCATAGCAAAAAGTAGAATATCATCCACGAATAGGTTATGAGAGAAAGAGTTTCCCCTGTTTATGGCAAGAGGTCTAACAATCCATGTGGAAACAACGCTTCTTAGATGAAGGCAAAGAGTATCCATAACAAGTATTAAAAGAAGGGGAGAAAGGGAGCAGCCTTGTCGAAGACCCCTTGCAGCCGTGAAGAAAGAAGTAGGAATATCATTTATGAGGATGGCGTAGTTGACTCTTTCCACACATGCCATAATCCAATTTGTACATTGTTCATTCAGCCCAATCTTAATGAGAAGACACCTCAGATAGCTCCAGTCAAGGCAGTCGTAAGCCTTTTTGAGATCTATTTTCAGAATGGCAATCCAATATTTTTTGTATGCATTGGATGTAAACATTCCTGAGTTATTGCCACTGCCTCTAATATATTCCTGCCATTTAGAAAGTCATGTTGTTCCTTTGTAAGATAATGAGAGAGAAGGCCACGGATCCTTTCAGCAATAACTTTTGAGATGATTTTATATATAGTATTGCATAAGGAAATCGACCTGAAATCTGAAAAAGATAAGGAGTCTCTTTCTTTTGGGATCAAGGCAATATAGGTAAAGGAAATGATGTGACTAATTTTGCCCCTCATTTTGGATTCTTCAACCATCCCCAATATATCACTTTTCATCATGTCAAAGAAATAGATGAAAATATCGATGGTCCAGCCGTCAGGACCAGGATATTTATCTTTTTTAAAAGATTTCATAACAGCTAGTAATTCTTCCTCCGATACAGCAGCAAAAAAATGGTCGTTTTCTCCCTCATCAAACATACATGGAAAGGGATCGATGCCCCACATTATATCATTTATCTCTCTATGGGAACCCTGATGATATGCCTTCTGAAAATGATTAACAGCTTCTCTGGAGATCTCTTCTTGTGTGAAAAGAAAATTGCCATCTCCTTTCTTGATTTTCCATATTGAATTTGTTTCGTGTCTTTTGTTAGCAAAATGATGAAAGAATTTTGTGTTTTTATCGCCCTCCTCTAACCACATGGCACGACTTTTGAGTCGCCAAGATGCTTCTTCAATGGATAGTAACTTCTCCTTCCATTTTTCTAGTTCCCAAAGCCATGAGTGGACATTCCATGGGAGGGACTGTGAGGACATACCCGAGGCAATGGATTCTAGTTCTTTCTATATGTCCTACAACTCTAAACAGTTAGAATGCTTTTTCATAACCTTCCATTCCTTGACCTTTACCCGTAAACTCTTCATTTTCCCTATGAAATTATCCGAAGGGGTAGATCCAAGCAAAGGATCAAAAGATAGCCATGTTTCTCGGACCATATTATTGAAAGATTCATCTTCAAGCCATATTCTATTAAACTTAAAAGGATAATTTTTCCAAGAATATTGTAACAACCATTGTAATGAGATCGGACGATGGTTAGAAATAAAACTTGGTAGAATCTGTGAGCATGGAAGGCCAAAATTTTCAATAACTTTTCGTGAATGATGAATCTATCCAATATTTTAGCTATATAAGCATCCCCCGTCCTACCATTGTCCCACGTAGGCAATAAAGGTTTAGGACAAATATCTACAAAGTTGAATTGCAGTAAAGCCTCTCTGATTTTCTCACTGACCGGGTCAACCTTTTTTCGTTTCCCCAAACTTCATATGGGCCCAAAGTACAGTTTAGATCACCAGCGATGAGGAGCGATTCTATTTCCATAATACCAAAGGAAAGGAAACAGTTCCAATATGAAGTTCGATCTTTATATGGCGCATAAACATTTAGAATATGGATCGTGTCAGCACTGCCACGAAATTTGGCAATAATCAAGATACCCTCAAGACATCAAAATGTTTTTGCAGAAATCCATCTCGAATCCCAAAGAACAGCTAAACTACCAGACAGACCTGCCCCCTCCGTTGCCAAAATGTACAGGCCGGGAGCATACGCCTGGAAAAAGAAATTGTATCCTGTCGAGCGTGCATGGTTTCCTGTTTTAAGATTATCTTGTAAGGATGTTATCGAGAAAACTAGTGTCCATTCAGAGCTGCTACTCCCACTAAGATGGGTAGCTATCTTAGAAACAAACAAACTAAAGTTACTTGCATTTTCCTTTACGAGAAGTAGATGAGAGAGAAGCAGAGAGTACCAACCTCAGTCTTCCACTTGGCTCCTTGCTTGTTTCCTCTCTCCTTTGACAGATCTTTGTTGCTCCTTCCTCTCTTGTCCCGCTTCAAAGAATACCTGTAGAGTCAAAGCAGCATAATACCATCAAAGCATAGAGATCTACAATCATAAACAATATAGGATCATATATATATTGACCATATAAAAGCATATATCAATTCAAGATTCAAAGATATACAAGAATATGGAGGAAAACTCAAATAGCTTTATTGATAGAAGTAGTAGAAGAAAGGATTACAACCCATTGATCTGACCCAACGCCATCCTCCTAGCATGAAAGCCCTTCTTCACCTCATGAAAAGCTAGATCACCCAACACTATGATGTTCCACAAGGAAACCAATAGCACTTCCTTACAAGATGCAAAATTACAGCCTTTGGATCTCTAGGATGAGGGATCCATATATAGATGTTTGCAGGTGTGTGAGTCAGCTTCTGGGATTTTGATTAGTGTCTTCTCTCTGATATGTTTTGGTTCCACATGGAGATTTCATGATCTCTTACTCATCCCTGGGTGAATTCAGAGAGGCAAGTGCCACAAGAGAGTTTTTGGAAGATTCCATGATCATCCACCTTGCAAGTTGTCTCTGCCATTTGTCTACTCTCGCCCATCGCAACCCCATAGAAGGGCTTGTTAGTATGCATCGCACCCCCTGTGTGCATTAGGTGGGATGCATCGCACTTTAACCATGGAGCAGATGAGATGGTCCAGTTTTGACCAGTTCTAAGCAGTTTTTCATGGAGAACTTCTGGGAGATGATGTAATCAGTTGACCTTGTCCCTTTAGGGTATGAAACAACACTTTTAGGAACTTAGAAGCCCTTGGTTTATGGACATATACGATTGGGGTTGCAATGCCCAAATATTTCTACAACAGTTGCCCCCTAAAGCATGGGGTCGTAAATCTTTTGATGTCGGGTGAAATGCTTTATCATGAGGATCCAAGGTTTTTCGAACTGGAAGGTGACCTGTAATAAGATACAATACAATATATTATCTTCATAATATTTTCATGATCTAGCTGAGGCGAGCATTCCCATGCTTAGCTTTATAAATTCATTTTCATGTACATAAGATAGACAATCGTCTATATGGCAGACTAATGATTCTGATAGAGCCATCATCCTTTGGCTTGGATGATTATCTGTGCAGCTATGATGTACATTTGATGTCTTTATTTTCCTGAATATATCGCAGCCCGGATGGATGAAACTAAATTTGAGGTCTTCAAACTCGTTCAATCTTTGCCCAAAGTACAAGTCGACCCATGTGAAAAGATGTTCTGAAGCTGAACATGGAAAGACATCGCCTGATTACCAGCCAATGATGTAAGTTGTTAACAGGCACGAGAGGAATCATCGATAATGATAATGACCCTCAAGGTACTGCAATATAATTCACTTTGTGTGAAAATGGGACTTAACATCGAACACCACGCAAAATCTTTTGGTCGAAGGCCATTGATGTAAACCTATTGCCAAAAGGGAGAAACTTGCCATTGAGGCATGCAAACTTCAAAGTACTGAAAGGGTTGTTCCTAGGTCGACTTCTCGGATAATGAGCTAATGTCGACAAGAAGTGACCCGTCGTAGGAGGGCCTTAATGAATCCCACATCTATGACACGAAATGCAGAAAATGAGTTTGTGGAGGTGAAAACGATCTGATGATACAAGGTTCAGGGTGGCGGTCATGAAAGAATGAAGGGTGAAGGTATTGCAGCGGATGAGACACAAGCTGGGTTGGTGAATTCTCTGAGTGACTTCTCTTGAACATATCGGCGACACTGAAATGGATTGGTAGCGTTAACCCCAAAGATGGATGGTACGATGGACCAATGGTGATATGACCGGTGATGAAATAACCCAACCCGACTCAATCATGTGATGGAGTGAAAGTTGTCATGTTCAAGAGCGACTTGCTACCAATCAAATTTCTTCAAGTTTTCTTCCCAATTTTTCCCTAGTCATTGTTGACCAGTACCTCTTTATTTTTGTCAAGCTTGAGGAGGACAACATATGCTTGTTCTATAATTTTCCCTTCGGGCAAACCCGTCACTATGTTTTAACGAGCCTAGCGACAGTGAAACTCGTTCTTGTTTGCATGAACAAGTTTGTCGATATTATTTTAATGAGTTTAACGACAAAGATAACTTGGTGTCTGAAAAGAGTCAGAAAGGAAACTCCAATAATCCTTTTTCGTATTATAATCCCTTAAGTCTGAAAAAGTATAAAACAATACGAAAGGAATGACTTTTCTATAGTTTTAATGAGCCGAACAAGACAAGCGCTCGATCTTTTTGTGCAATGATCCCTCAGGTCCAAAAAGATTAAAATCTAGAGGAGGGATGGCAATTCCAATCACTTTAACGAGCTGGAGAGGCCAATTGCTCGGCAATCTTTTCATATTTTACGAGTCAAATGAAAAGAGCTTAAAGAAAACTCGTTTTTTGAGGAACGAGTGATGATTTTGGATAGCAGCTGGTTCCAAGTAAGGTTTGGAACTTTTCAATCACGGCAGTGTAAAGAAGATGGCTAACAGAATCACTCATCGCAAAAGTTCCTCAAAAGGGGTAAACAATCAAATGGAGGCGTATGATCGGCTAAAAAAGAGTGGAGGTGATGGTAAGAACACGACCAAGGCTCAAAATCTGATGATAATGCGATTACAATGGTTATTTACCGAAGGTGGGTTCATTTTTTAATGAGCTTAAACTTTGGTGGAACATATGCTCATTGCTAGGTTTATTTTTTAACGAGCTTGAACTTCGCGTAAAACTGCGCGTGATAATAGTCAAAGATGTTCGATTCACCATTAATACTACGTTCTCTTGACGGTCGTACTACCTATTCAATTGCTCCATCAAACTGATTAGAAATGTACATACATGCTTGAAAAAATGAGTTAAAAAACTAATACCTTACTTGAATTACGTGAGTAATAACATAAAAGTAATTTTTACCTCTCATTTTACCATTTCATTCAAATTTGGGATTGTTGGAGCTCTAGAGGTGTTTTCCCCTTGATTTTCATCAGCTGATTCCAGGAGATTCTGTGGACGATTTTCGGCGCTTCCTGGACCAGGTAAGAGTTAAACCTGAGCTCTTCAATTGCATTATTTCCTTTCTGAATTCTGAGCATGTTTTCCTGCTTTTCTGAGCCTCTGGGGTTTGAACAATTCATTATGTCCCCATCGCACCTAGTATACATCGAAAGGTGTGATGCATACTAGGCTGGCCATTGGCCAGTCAGTATGCATCCCACCCAATACACAGCTAGGGTGCGATGGGCACAAGGAGGAAAACTTTTGCACTGATTTTTCATGGAAATTTTACCTGTTTTTTACCAAATCAGGATCCTAATTCTTCTCTTGTTTGTTTTTCAGAGATTCATCGGAGCAAAATGGTTGTCACATGGCGTGAACGCGAGCATGAAGAAGAGGACATGGTTGCCTTACATGATCCGGGTACGGTAACTGCATTTCGGAGCTGTGGCTTGCTCAAATTCTTTCGCATATCTAGCATGAGGCAACAAATCAACTTGTTGCAATATTTCCTCGATGCATGGGATCCTACCAATCAAGTGTTCCAAATTAGAGGCAAACCCATCCCTTTGATTGTTAAGGACATCTACTTTTTGACCGATTTATCGAGGCGTGGTGCCCCTCTCTCACTATCAGGTTTTGCCCGTGGGAGCGAATCCGTGAGGGATTATATTCGCCGATACTGTAGAGAAGGATCTCAGCCGAGTAGGGACAGCAAGATCAGTATCCGAGATGTCACTCACTGGTCCTTGAGGACTATCTTATTCACCTTTGCTAGATTGGCTAGCAGCATGGCTCTTCACTTGGCTAACAGGTCCTATATGCAGTATGCCTTGGAATGCCTTAAACCAAAGGTATTCAACAGGTGTGATGTAGTACTTCTGGTGATAAAAGAATAGCTTACCAAGGTGAATAACAAAAGATCCAAGAACTTCGGTTATGGCTCTATTTTGACCACTTTCGCCTTGGAGAAGATCCCACTGATGCAGCCACAGTACATTTCACTCGGTCTGCCATCACCGACTAAGCCACGGATGCAAAGATGGGTTGACCTTATGGCCAGACATGCTGGTCAATCGCAGGTTTCATTCTCTGATGCCTTCTTCGAGTGGTTCAATCGTTAGCAGATGGCTTATTCCGAGTATCCATATGTCGGGATGGATTTCCAGGGTGACCCAGATTTGGTGCTGCTGGCTGGCGAGCAGTGGGGTGTCATAGGTAAAAATCTTTGACCATATCTCTGTTCATCGCTTTTATAATGTTATTGTGCTTTTTATCAAGACTAATCAAAACTCATGTGTTCATGTAGGTATCGGACCAGTGCGACCAGTAGTGCACCCGAGAGTAGCAGTTGTCGTTCCAACTGGAGAGGCTGTAGGGAGGTTTGTCCTTCGCGATCTGGACGTAGCCGAGACCCTTGCCGTATTGTAGGATTAGATCGAGGGTCTCACCCTTGGTATTCAAGATGTGAGGACCGACGAGTTGCCTCTGAGATTAAAGCGCCATACTACTGGCGTGCTGAGCCGATGGACTAGGCTCTTATGCATGATTGCATAGGCGGTGACTTGTTATCACCAGCACCATTAGTCTAGGGTGCCCCCTTGCATTTTGAGTTTTTGGGTCATATGACCGATTTTATCCTGGACATAGAACACTATGTACAAACTATAAACAGTTATATATATTTTTGATTTTCGGAGCTTTATTTTGGTTAAGTTATATGATCCTAATGCAAATATTGATGAAATGCTTTTCTTTTATAAATATTGTAAATGTCTATCTAACACATAATTTGCTAATGAATCAGTTAATGTGTTTAAGTTTTTGGAAATGTGTTGATATTGAATAGAATCAAACTGCCTTTCCAAAATCTTGACCCTTAGGAACATACGATAGATAGCTGGATTCTGAACGGAATAGATGCCGGTAAGCTGTAGAATGACGAGTTGTGAGTCTAGCCTGGCAACAAGTCGGCATATGCCATGCACGATGGCATCAGAGAGGAGCTATCAACGCGTTGTATTTAGCGATGTTGTTCGTCGATCGACCAATACATACCCCTCTGAAACTCACTAACTCACTACTTGAATCAAAGATGGCCCAGGTTGCAGAAGATAAGTTCCGAATACTATGACTTGCTCCATCAACGTATCCAACAAATGATTCCAATAGGTTCGACATCTGCAACAAATGTAAAATTGGATTACCTAACCAAAACGATCACTCTTAACGAAAACAAAAATGTAACAAAAGCATATGAAGAGGTTACTATGCTTAGTCAAGCATAGTAACGCTTAAGGTACAACCCATTTTGGGGTTGTGACAGTGGAATCCCATCGTAATCTACTAGCTAGTAGGCTCCTTTTGCTAATACACGCTTAACAATATAGGGACCCATCCATAAAGATTGGAACTTACCTGCTCCCAATTTATTGGGTTCCTGATCGTAAAGTAAGGCCAGGTCACCTTCTGAGAAGACACGAGGTTTGACATTCTTGTCAAACTGCGCTTTGACTCGTTCCTTATGCACTTCGTTAGCCAAGGTAGCGTCATGACGGGTTTCATCCAGTTGTATTAATTCCAAGAAACGAGCCTCTTCTTCCGATGTTCCGGGGAGAAGGTCGACTGCGAGCTTAAGAGATCAAATTTCACACTGAACTGGTAAGACCACTTCTAGGCCATACACCAGCTGAAAGGGTGTAAATCTGGTCGCACTTCTCACCGATGTCTGGTATGCCCACAAGGCCGAGTACAGGATTAGGTGCTAGCTCCGTTTATGGACTCCAATCATCCTTTTCAGCATGCGCTTCAGGGCTTTGTTGATTGCCTCAACTTGCCCGTTAGCTTGCAGATAATACAGAGTAGCGCTGTCATGGGACAATCCTAATTTGGCAGCCAATTTAATCATCATGTGATTTTGGAAATGCAATCCATGATCTGTGACTATGGCTTGTGGAACACCAAATCTGGAGACTACATGATTGAAAAAGAAAAGAGCAACTGCTTCGCCGTTGTTGTTTAATGTAGGCATCGCCTCGGCCCATTTCATAAAATAGTCAACTGCGACTATGATATACCCGTGCCCCCCGGCCGAGGTGGGGTTACATGTCATGAAATCTATGCCCCATTTGGCGAATGGCCCAACAGCAACTATTGGGTAGAGGTGCGGGTGGTATTCTGGTTTTGCAGTCGATGATTTGACAAGCATGGCAACTTCTGACTGCGATTATGCAATCTTTGAACATTGTTGGCTAGAAGTAGCCTGCCCATAAGATCTTTTGCGCCGTAGTGTAACCAGATTGATGCCCCCCACACGTGCCTGAATGACAATCGTTCAGGACTTTTTCGGCCTCCTCATGGGTGAGGCACCTTCGCAGAACTGTATTCATACCACGATGGTAAAGTGTATCACCGATGATCATGTAGTCTTTTGCTTGGTATCGAGTATGTCGTTGTTCTGAATGAGAGGTATTATACCTATATGTTTAGGTTTGGAGATAGATGATTATATCTCCGTACCACAGACGCTTGAAGATATCATAAACAAAGATTCATCCACGATTGTTGCTTTGGACGTTGAATTGGTAGACGATGATGGGAAGTCGCATAGTAACTCCGCGAAAACCAGAGATTTATTTGATTTGGCTTTTACGAATTCCAGATCAAACTCTTGCAAAATAGCTATCCATTTCTAATATTTTCCCCCAAGTAACTGTCGCAACAAGATGTAAGTCATAGGGTTGCAATCTGACAAAACGGTAGTTTTGCGAAGGAGGATATAGTGTCGAAATCTCTGTACTACTTGAATAGCTGTGAGAGCCAGATTTTCAACATAGGAGTACTTGCTTTCTGTATCATTTAAGTTTCTACTTAAATAATAGACAGGATGTTCGATTCCATTGTCTTCTTGAACTAAAACCATTGCGATGGTCGTAGCTGTTGTAGCCAGATACAGGTTAAAGTCTTTTTTATAGTCAAAAGCGTACATTAATGATGCTTTTAGTAGGGATTCCCTTAGAGCATCAAAGGAAGCTTGCATGACCTGATCCCAATTGAAAGGCACTTCCTTTTTCAATAGACGCGTATAACCTTTAGCAAGTTCAAGTAATTTCGAATGAACCTCCTCAGAAAGTTTGCTTTCCCTTGGAGTTTCTAAATCTGAAGCAAATTTGAAGGTGGAGGCAGATTGATGATTGCCTGAACCTTACATGGATTGAGGCAAATCGCGTCCTTTGAAACTACAAAGCTAAGTAAATGACCAAAACCGACACAAAACACACACTTATGCGAATTGAGTCGTATCTTGTAGTGTCAGCAATGTAGAAATATTGCTCTCAAATGCTGCAGATGATCAGTCCGCTTTGGTGAATGAGCCAGAAGATCGTCGAGATATGGTTGAACGATGTTCTTGATGTCATGGAAGGCATAATTCATTGTCCTCTGAAAGGTTGCCCCTTCGTTCTTTAAACCAAAAGGTAACTTACGGTACGCGAATGTGCCCCACGGACAAATAAATGTAGTCTTTGACTGGTCCTGTGGGCGGATATTATTTGATTATACCCGGTAGTGGGCTCCAGTATTGCAACAATAATGTTGCAACTCTTGGGACTCCCTTCTTTAATTTTATCAACCTGGTAGTTCGTAACAAACTTGGAAGCGACGGTGCTGTATGCACAAGTACTAGCTCTTGCCGCAGCTGTCACTTGGTCAGCTGACACAAGTCCACTAGGGGCTTAAGCCAACTTCTATGAGCTCTGAGAAGAAGCTTTTTAACTGATGGATGAAAGCTAACTCAAAGGAAGCTAATCTACTTGCAGAAAGAAATTGAAAAGCTCGAAGGAGATGCAAACCCTAGCAAACCCTAATTTTACCAGCTAGCCCTACTGATGCAAAAAAGATGATGCAAGCTACTGAAAGAGATGCCATTGACTTCTAGGAAGGTAAAATGCATGTGTCTAAGTTATCACTCTCTGAAGAAAACGTCTTTTTGTATTTTTGAATAAGTTGTCGAAATTATCATGCATGTGCTTTCACTGTTTTTTACTGTGCAGAGGTGGATCGGCGAGAGGAAATGCTTGGAAGAGGTCGGGAAGCTTCAGAGAGGGCCTAAGGGGTTCCTAACACCCTTCCAGAGAGTTTCACATAGTTTGGCTATCAAGAAACTTCATTCGTGAGTTTCTACAGGAAGTCTGCAGGGGTTCTACACGATGTTCTGGAATTTCTACAGAATGTTCTGTAATTTTCTACAAGATGTTCTGAAAAGTGGATTTTGGAGGGTTGATGGAGGAAAAATGGTGGGAAAGTGGAAATGGAGGTTGGATAATGATGTTAAGAGGTTTAGGACCTGACGCATGAGGCTAAGGAGCGATTGGATTTGGTTCAAGGATGGAGGAAGCGATGATGCACAAGAATGTAGAAATTAGGGAAATGTGGAAAAAGTATGGCAAATGAAGGGTAGGAATCATGGATTAAGGGTTGGAGCAGATTATCTGATGGAAGAAAGGTAGATAGAGAGGTAATATAGGTGATCTGCACACAATTTTCTAAAACTGACCAAACAAAGACTATGCAAACCCAAGATCTAGCTATTTTGACTTAATTTGACCTAAATAACAACAAGGAAAATGAACAGCAGTTTATTTGCAATGAAATAATGTGAAATGCTATACAAACTAAGCAATCAAGACTCTGAACATGTAACCAACTTCTGCAAATAAAAATCAAACACTAATGATTGTATGGCAAAGCAAAGACTATGTTTTTGTTGGTAGCAAGGTCACCTTGATCCCAGCTCCTGATCCCACTGAGGGAGAGGTGAAATCAGAGGTGCTTGATGGCCTTTTTCTGAAACTCTTCCCTATTAATAACCTATCAACTCCATCTGAACATAAAAATCCTTTTTAATCATCAAAAGCAATCTAAATAACAAAGCAAGATTTAAATCTAAATAGCAGATTTTATTCTAAGAATGCAGCAAAAACACATAAAGTTAAACAAAGGAGGTATTGGGCACTTGAGATGGGCCCAACCCCAAGAGCTACAGCCTCCTAAGAGAGATTTAGAGCTGGTGCAAAGCTGGATTCATCTTTATTGAGCAATAAAAGAAGAGTTACATCAAAAAATTTCCACAAGGGAAAGCTTGAATAGGTGCTGAAATGCAAAGCTAATCTACTGACTAAAATCGAACTACAAACTAGCTTACTTCTGCCTACAAAGTGACTAACTACTAGCTAACCCAAATGAGGCCCTAAGCCCTCTTATTTATACAAATTGAGGACCCCAATAGTCCTCCTAAACTTTAGGGACTCAGCTGCCCAAAACTTGTAGTTAACAGCAGTCCTACTTGACTTGCTTGGCTGCCCTTGTGATAATTGATGTGGTGGCCCTTGAACTCCAAGCTGATGGAGGAGAATTTGAGGTAAGGGCCCATAAATGAAGGGGACACCTTACTACAAATCCTCTCTCTTGTTCCTCCACGAATTTGGCTGCCAAGTTGTTATGCTTCTTAACCTGCAAATGATACCCAAATACAGAATATGCGAAGAGAAGAGACCGAGAACACAGAATATGCGAATAAAAGATATCCAGAACACAGAATAGCGATGACTTTATTATTCAGAGAATAATGTTCACTTGCCTCTTCGAGGGGGCAACCTCCAATAGAGCAGAGCTCGATTACAAAAATAAGACACCCTGCTCCTCGCAGGGAGTTACTATCCTTTATATATGACTCCTACAAGTAATACCACGGGTCAATACCGCTTATTACTAATACCATCTATCTAATGCTACGGCCCATTTACAACTAACTGTGGTTCCATTATTAATTGCGGATTAACCACTTACAATTATTAATATGGGCTTTATTGACTCTTAACTATGACGTGGTCCCATTACATAGATAAGGGGGTTAGGGTGGGACCCTAACAAAATGAGAGGGTCTTCATTTCCAGCCAGTCCACTTAGATGAGGAAATGTGCCAAGAAGCCACCACCACAGGTCCCTTCAATACCTATGAAAATCGATCCCCTTGCTTTCCAATCTTCTCTTTGATTCCATGTAAAGCTCATCAACTCTATCCACCACCCTTATACTCTCATTGTGTAGAATTCAACCTTTCAACTAATGAAACCTACCATGCAATGAAGCAAAAAATATTTGGATGGTGTTTAGGAGGGATGGCGGTCTGCGGTCTACAGTCTACGGTCGGGGTCTGTGGTCTGTGGTCCGGAGGATGATTAGGGCTCTAAAGTTCTGAAATTATGTGAGGGTATGCGACTGTTTAGGGCATTGTTAGGGTCTAGGCCTCTGATACTTGCGAACAAAGGTAGCACGCGGCAAGGAAAGCAAAAACCTTGTCGAGGAAGGAGGAGGAGGGAGCATATATTCAGGTCGGTGACTCTGACGGCAGATGACAGCTCCGCAGCATTGAAATTCTCTAGCGACCGTTTGCAGCAACCCCATTGAGATGGATAAGGAACTCGTTGACTACACAGACTCAATGGATCATGTGCCAATCTGGTCCGAGGATCCACCTCAACAATTATCTGTGCATTCACCGGCGATCTCCCAGGTATTGGCTGACCAGGTCGAACCCTATATTACTGATATGGAAGACGACGTGACCTCCATCAATGCACTAAGGTTTTCTCACCCTATCTCTTCAATCAGCGCGGGTATCGACGTTATACTTCTAGACTATCAACCCCAGTCGGCACTATCGATCCCGTCACCATCAAAGCTTCAGATATGGGAGCTTGAGCAGCTATCCAACTTGCCCTCCGGACCAAGTGAGCCATCTTCAGCACCTATTGATTTTCCTAGATCCGAATCGGGCACATTAAGTCTTGAGCGATTAGGACTCAATATAACAAGAGATGCAAACCCTAGCAACCAAACCACTTGGTCGTTGCATAACATAAAGACCTCCAGGTGTTTTGAAGGCATCCCTCAATAGCACCGGAACAAGAAGAATCCATGGTTTCCGACTCCTATGAAGCTCACCCTTAGGAATTAGGGCAAGAAAGTTCAAACCACACCAACAAATTGGGGGGGGGGGGGGATCTAAATGCACAAAGGTCAAGGAACACCGTCGATTACTAGTATTTGGAGAAGGCATTAGCATGGCACAAGTCGCTAACACAGAGAGCTCGTTGGTCGGGAGGGTCGGAGGTCGCAACTACTCCACGGCTAGACTTAAGAGACGGGTGTTGAAAATCTAGGGCAATACCCTTGATCAATTACCAGCAGTCCTCACTATGACAAGAGGGTGGTTTGCCCTCATTTTCGCTTGACCTAAGCAAGCGAATTGGCTCCTCTCCAAATTCTGGCATATCGAGATGGCTTCGGTCCTCCTAAAGCGTTGGACGCCTTGTTTTCACCCTGACAAAGAAAAATTGGGGGCGGGTCCTATATGGGTCAGATTGCCAGGTTTACTTCTCCACTTCTGGTCCGAGGATGTGTTCAAATGTATCGGAGACGATCTGGGGGTTAATTTAGACCACAACAAGTCCTTCATGGAAACAGGGAATGTCGCCATTGCTAGAATACTGGTTCATCTAGACACCAGGGAAGGTCTGGTGGAAAGCTTACGCCTCTAGTACTATGGACACATTAGAAGGACAATCCTGGACTATGAAGGGGTCCCCTTCCGATGCAAACGATGCCATGAGGTGGGACATCTCTATAAGGATTGCCCGCTGAATAATATGATGAACAGGGAATCACTAAAAAGGCAAGAGATGACTGGAACACAAACACTAGATGATGGAGACGCTGCCACTCAAACATACACAACCACTAGTCCACCAAGGAGGTAGAAGAACATGGGCAAGGCTACTCAACAACCGGTTGCTCGAACTCCTCTAGCAAGGGTTACTCAATCACAATCTTTTCCATCAGAGAACGCAGTCGATTACTAGTATTTGGAGAAGGCATTAGCATGGCACAAGTAGATGACACAGAGAGCTCGGTGTTGGTCAGGAGGGTCAGAGGTCTCAACTACTCCACGGCTAGACTTAAGAGATGGGTGTTGGAAATCTAGTACAATACCCTTGATCAGTTACCGGCAATCCTCACTATGACAGGGTGGTTTGCCCTCATTTTCTCTCGACCTGAACAAGCGAATTAGATCCTCTCCAAATTTTGGCATATCGAGATGACTTCGGTCCTCCTAAAGCGTTGGACGCCTCGTTTTCACCCTAACAAAGAAAAATTGGCGGCGGGTCCTATATGGGTCAGATTTGCAAGTTTACCTCTCCACTTCTGGTCTGAGGATGTGTTCAAATGTAGCAGAGATGATCTGGGGGTTTAATTAGACCACGACAAGTCCTTCATGGAAATAAGGAATGTCGCCATTGCTAGAATATTGGTTCACCTGGACACCAGGGAAGGTCTAGTGGAAAGCTTATGCCTCCAGTATTGTGGACACATTAGATGGAAGATCCTGGACTATGAAGGGGTCCCCTTCCGATGCAGACGATGCCATGAGGTGGGACATCTCTATAAGGATTGCCCGCTGAATAATATGATGAACAGGGAATCACCAAAAAGGCAAGAGATGACTAGAACACAAACACTAGATGATGGAGATGCGGCCACTCAAACATACACGACCACCAGTCCATTGAGGAGGCAGAAGAACACGGGCAAGGCTACTCAACAACCGACTGCTCGAACTCCTTCAGCAAGGGTTACTCAATCACAATCTCCTGCATCTGGTCCACCCCCGAGTATGACCCTCTCTCCCTCTCCCCCTTTAACATCTCTCGCATATATTTTTGAATGTGCCAATATAACATTTTCCTTATCCAGCTCCGTTTTTCCCACTTTCAACTTGAACCTGATCTCTTGTCCTGTGGCCTCAGCTCCCCCTTGCATCTCTGCCCCTCTCCCATATACCCTAGACGGGGTTTCCATGCTACAAACTCTTGTAGGATCCGATTCCTCGGACATTAGCTCCGGCCATAGATATAGTCTTCGATCCCTTGTACACCCTAAAAATTTCCCCCCCTTTGGCATTGGCGAACACTCTCCCCCCAAGCCCCCGAGATCTTCCAAAGGCAGACACTCCAACATATCAAAAGCCATCCACCAAGTTGGAATTGAGGTAACATCTGGGAAACAAATCCCCATTAACCGGGTCCTAGAGAAAAAGGCGACCCTAACCTAGTTACCTCATGAAGTGCCTATCTTTCAACTACGGGGGTCTGGCCATCCCTGACAAAAAACTGGCACTCAGGACATTGTTTGAAGTTGAGAGATTGGATGTTATATATCTACAAGAGACTCTAGGAGATAGTGATTCTATCAACAACTTCCTGAAAACTATCTTGCCTGGTTGGACCTTTCATTCCTTGGATGTGAGAGGGTGGTCTGGAAGATGTGCTATTGGTTTTAACAACAGAACAATGAAATTGATAAATTACTGGGGGAGGGAAGGAGTCCTGGGAGCATATGTCATATCTGTAGATCTCGGTATCCCCTTTCGTATGATTAATATATACAAACCATGCCATAGTCGTGAAGTTTTCTGGGAAATCCTGATGTCTACTTCCATGATGAATAATGATAACATTATCATTGGTGGAGATCTGAATTTCTCCTTGGGTCATGTTGAATCCTAGGGCAATCACGCTCAGACTGACCCCCTCACGAAAGTTTTTGAACATCTACTGGATCATCACAACTTCTCAAATATAGACATGTCCAAGATTCAACCCACCTAGCGCAATTGACGGACTGGGGAAGATTCACTTGCTAGGAGACTGGATCGATTTATCATAAAGGCACAGTTGGTGGATCGTTTGGACAGAATTAGATAGTGGGTTGGCTTTGGGGGTATATCCGACCACTCTCCCATCTATTTAGAAATTTTTTCCTCTTCCTACAAACCCAAAACTCCATCTAAATTGAACTCTACCTGGCTCAAAGAGGAAGACTTCCACAAAATTGTAAAGGAGACATGGATACACTGTTGGAAGGATAACCCCTCCCCACCTGGCGTTGTCATTGCAAATAATTGTCTCGCCTTAAACACAGAACGAGGGAGTGGGATAAGGACAAGAAGAAAAGGGACGAAGCCACTTTGTTAAGGATTGAAGCTGAACTCGTTGCATTGATTCCAACCTATGGAACAAAAAGAGCATTTAACAAGACTTGAAACTGAGAAGATCGAACTATTAAGACAAAGAGAGGAAGCTTAGAGACTAAAAAGTAGAGCCATTTGGCTCCAAGCAGGGGACGAAAATACAAAGTTTTTTCAACAATGTGCGAGGGGGAGAAAGATGACAAATACAATATGGAAATTAAGAGATAAATCAAGAAGGGAGGCCTCATCCTTCAGTCAACTGGCAGACATGGGTATTAGACACTTCAATTATCTATTCAAGGCCCCTAGAGAAGCAACAATATCAGAGATTCTTTGCATTGCCAGAACAACGCCTCAATTTGTGGAAGATGAGGACTTGGAGAACTTGAACAATCCTGTCACTATGGGAGAAATAGAAGTTGTGCTGAAATGGTTCAAAAAAGATAAAAGCCCAGGCCCGAATGGTTGGCCCATCGAATTCTTTCTCACCTTCTTTGAGTTAATTGGCAAGGACCTACTCCTGATGATTGAAGATTGCAGATTATCTGGAAAGATGTATGAAGGCTTTAACTCCGCTTTTATTGCTCTCATTCCCAAATCAGACAACCCCTTGACTTTTGATGATTATCGTCCTATCTCCTTATGCAACTGCATCTAGAAAATCATCTCTAAAATCATTGTTAATCGCATAGTACCTATTTTATCCCATCATATCTCAAAAAAACAATTTTCTTTCCTCAACCATAGACAGATACATGAAGCCATAGGTACTGCTCAAGAAGGCCTCCACTCCACAAACTCAAAAACCTCAAAAGCGTCATCCTTAAAATTGACCTCTCCAAAGCTTTTGATTGTACCAACTAGACCTACCTACAACTTATCCTCACCCACATTGGCTTCCCTCACTCATTCATAAACTGGATCATGTGTTGTATCACACATGCTTCCTATAGCATTCTCATTAATGGAGCTACTTCAAATTTCTTTCATGCCAAGAGGGGACTCAAACAAGGATGCCCTTTATCTCCCCTGCTCTTTCTTCTGATCATGGAAGGATTAAGTAGGCTTATTTCCTCTACTAGATCAGTCAGGGATATTCATGGAGTAAAATTGACTGATGCTATCTTTATATCACATCTATTATTTGTTGACAATGTACTCATATTTCTTGATGGATCAATCAGAGAAACCACCAAATTCCTGCAAATAGTAACCCTATTCTGCAAAGCTACCGAGATGTTTGTGAATCAAAACAAATCCTCCATTATGACAGTCAATTTCTCCCTCAATGAAAGAAGATATGCTATACATCAATTCCAATACAGACATTTGGACCTGGAGGATGGAATCAAGTATCTGGGACACTGTTTGAAGCCAAATAATTACTGTATAGCTGATTTGACTTGGCTCATAACCAAAATTGAATGTCGTATCAATATGTGGCAACAGGGATGGCTATCTCGAGTAGGCAGATTAGTGCTCATTAAATCAGTATTACAAACCATACCAATTTACTGGATCGCACTGGCTTGGATCCCTAAAGGTATCATCGGTATAATACAACAAATTTGTCGCAAATTCTTATGGAGAGGAAATCATGATGGCAGGACTTTTGCTTGGGTCAAATGATTGCATTGCAAAACCCAAAAAGTGGGGCGGTTGGGGATTAAAGGATTTAAATTGTTTCTCAAAAGCACTCGCGGCTAAAATGGGTTGGAAAATACTCACCACCACCAGTTTATGGAAAGAGGTGGTATATCACAAGTACATCCATCCCCAATCGATACTTGAAAGGATCCGAAGCCCGATCAAGAACAAACCTGGGGTCTCCACTATCTGGAGAGCAATCTGGAACATAAAACTTCTGATACGCAGATTTATATATATAAATATTTTATTAATAAGATGAATTACAGATGATGAATGATTACAATGGGGTTCCTGGCTTATATACCACCATGGACACCCTTTGGGAAAGGGCATGATCTTATGATCGTGCCCTTTCGTCTAATTAAACCTAAAATTAAATAATAAACCTAAAGGTAACTAATTTTTTACATAACATTGCCTTCCTCTCGAAAGAATGCTTTGTCCTCAAAGCATAAGTAACGATGGATGTTATAGAAGAATGATTCATTCTCCCAGAAAGCGTCTTCTTCGGGAAGTCCTTCCACTTGATCAGATATTCCAAGATGATCAAGGTCCCACACTTTAAAAGGTCTTGGATTAATCTCCCAATTTCCGTCTTTTGGTGATGTGGATATCGGTATGGCTTGATGTTGACGGGGTCTGACCTTGCCTTGACTTCTATTGTATGCTCAATTTCCCTATTAGGCGACATCTTCATAGGTAGGTCTTGAAATACTTTTTCATGCTTCCGAATCAGATCTTGTATCTTTGGTGACTCTTCTCTGGTCATATAGATAACATTTCTAATTGGTGACATTGTACTACATAAGCAGGTGCTCCTTTTCGACTCAGCTTCATCATCTGAGATGATGATATAACTTGACTTTCTGGTGCTTGGAATCCGTGTAGTTTGTACTTTTGACCTCCCCATTTGAATTTTATAAATTGTACTTGATGGTTGGCGGCATAAGTACCTAAAGTTCGTAGCCATTGGATACCTAAGACTACATCTACTCCTCCTAATGGTACCATGAAGAACGAAGACTCTAGATTAAAGTCTTGAGTCTGCAAATTGACCTTATGGCATTTCCCCACCTTTTCAATCTTCTTACCGTTAGCTATCATCACTTTCATGTTTGGTAAGGGAAATGAAAAAATATTGAGTCTCTTTGCCACGGTTGCATCTAAAAAATTGTGTGTGCTTCCAGAGTCGATGAAAACCACTACGTTGTTCTTCTTTATGTGTCCTTTTAACTTTAAGGTCTAAGGTTGTGATATACCTGTCATGGCTGATAATGACACTTGCAGAATACTCCCGTCATCTAATTCTAGTGAGAATTCTGGAGCATCTTCTATTTCTTCTATGTCAGAGTCTTCACTGTTTGAATCATTGGTTGCTTCACAATTATATAGGTTCTTTGGTTCTTTTCCTTTAGCACATCTATGTTTGGGGTCCCACTTCTCACCACAGCGTTTACATTTACCCTCTTTTATCCTTTGCATTTCCACATTAGATTTTTCATATTCACGACGATGTGGTGGAACATATCTTGTATTATTAGAGTCCATATACTAGGGTATCCTTCGTCTTGAATATGTTTTTTCCGCTTTTGACCAAAATATTGGTTCAGATTTCTTTTCGGTTGTTTTTGCTTTTCGTCTTGCTACTTCTATTGATGTAATGTCATGCATCTCAAGTTCTTCTTGTAAATGGGATTTGAGTCCCGAGATGTATGACTGAATTAGACGAGATTCTGATAACCCAGGTACTCATGTTACTAAGGTCTCCCATTCTTGAGTGTATTCGTCCACACTTCCTTTTTGTCGTAACTTGATGAGTTTTGAAAAGAACTCTTCTTCTTTCACCTTGGAATCTTTTAAAGAAGGCATCTTTAAATTTTCTCCAGCTAATGATGTGTGTTGTTTTTTTCCACCACATATACCAGTTATATGTTTCTCCTTCCATTTTCATGGATGCATGTCTGAGATTTTCGTCATCGTCATTGATGTCATATATCTCAAAGTATTCTTTTGCTTTATTTATCCATACAACATTGTTTTTTTCGTTTCCATCGAATTTAGGCATCTTGACTTTTGCCCTTCGCTGGTATGTGGCTACTGGTTGAGCGAAAAAAGGGTGTTGATTAGTAAGGGTATCCCAAAGTTGCTTGTTTGTAAGGGTTGTGTTACTTGCTACTTGGTGGGGTGTCGCTGATTTTTTTGGCGATTCAACCTTTTCATGAGAGTCTGTTGACTTTGTTGAATCTGATGAGACGTGTTCTTGATTCTCTTCATTTTCTTTTAGTAGCTGTTCGGGTGTACAATTCGTTTTTTTACACAGAATTTTCAGCATTGTTAAGACCTCTTTGATGTCTGCTTCTGTTTGGACATGTTGATTTTCCATTTTTATTTCTATTCGATTTGTCGTATCTTGAAAATTTTTTATTTTGTCACCCTGCTCCTCAAACTTAATCTGGAACTCGTTTAATCTTTTAGTGACCTCGTCGTGGTTGTTATTTATCTTATGCTCCGCATCCAACAATTTTTTTTGGAAATCTGCCATTGTCATTGTTGACATTGAGCGGGTTTGCGGAGGTGTATATTTATTTGCCAACTAAATTATTTTCCCTCTCTTTTTTTTTAATTATCTAAAATAAATTTTATACATATAACTTTTAATTATTAAATAAATTTAATTAATTGAAAATTAACCATATATATATATATTATAGTAATACATATAATTTAATCATTTAATTATCATAAATTTAATTAATTAAATTATATAATATATATATAATTAATTAATTAAATTATATGATAAATTAATTGATAAATTATATGTATATTATATAATATATAATATATATATATATATTATATATATGTCCGTTATTTATATTATATATATATTTATATATGTGTATTTTATGGACAGTCCGTATTACTCGATAATTATTGTAATGATCGAATGGACAGCCACGTCCCTATGGAAATGTCAACCGTTTGACTCTTCAAACCCTTCATTTTTTTTGTTCGCGTTATTATCCTGTCCCCTTCAGTGTTATCACCGCAGGGAGAAGAAAATTGATAGTTCAGCGTATCCGCAGCGTAATGGAACCGCAGAACCCAGCGCAAGGGAGCCGAGAATTTCAGCGTAGGTTCATCGTATCAGCAGAGTCCACGCAACGGAACGCAGGAAAAAATGACGCAGACGTCTTGTTGATTCAGTGTGTCACTTCCCTAGTTCTGTTGATGTTTCAGCGTGTCACTCAAGGTGAAATACGCAGCAAGAGCAGTTCAGGCGGGACGTGCGTAGACAGGGTGTCGGCAATGAATATGGCAGTGAACAGAATAGTGATACGTACAGTGACAGCAATGGATGGATGCATGAACCAGCACAGAATAGAGGATTCGACCGCTCTAATACCAATGGAACATAAAACTTCTGATACGCAGATTTATATGTTTAAATATTTTATTAATAAATGAATTGACAGATGATGATTGATTACAATGGGGTTCCTGGCTTATATACCGCCATGGACACCCTTTGGGAAAGGGCATGATCTTATGATCGTGCCCTTTCGTCTAATTAAACTTAAAATTAAATAATAAACCTAAAGGTAACTAATTTTTTACATAACACAATCACACATTCCATGTCAGTCATTAAAAAAGGATTGGCATGGCACATTGACACTGGCGAACAAGTTTGTATTAGCCAAGATGCTTGATCGGGATGCCGGAATGCCCACCATCTACCGATCGAACTCAAGCAATTCTTTGAATCAGCAGACCTAAAATATCTATCCCAAAATGCTGATGAAGGAAATACAACTTGGCTTTCACAGGGTTCGAAATCGACACACAATCTCATGATCCCTGAAAATTGGAGAAATGATTGGAATAGATATATTGGAGCTCTAGAAGAATCCCATGTCAGAATTTCAGATCGTGAGGATGAATTAATATGGGTTGCTTCTCCCCATGGACGATACACCCCCAAGGAAGGCTACTCCATTATATCTGAGCATGAACTAGAGGTGGCCGAGTGGTGGCGGTGACCCCTCTGGAAATTAAAGGCACCGCCAAAATCACGACTATTCATGTGGTGCCTTTTAACCAATAAAGCACCTACAGATGATAACCTACACAACAGATCTTTTCATGGCCCTTCTTGTTGCTGCCTCTGCAAGGAACAATCTAAACCAATCAATCATCTCTTCTTATTGTGTCCTATGACCCAGTAGGTATGGAATCAGTTGTACATATCCCTTGATATTAATAACAAATGGCAAGGGGAAAATATCATAAATGCATGGCAATCGTGGTGGAGCTCCTCACTGTCACTGAAAATCCACAACCTCCCTCTGCTAGTCTGTTGGAGCATATGGCTAACTAGGAACAAAATTATTTTTCAGGTCTCTATCATCGATTGGAACAGCATTTGCTCCAATATAGAGGCCCTGTACCAACTAATCCTGAATGAGGAACCAAAATCCCGGACCCGGAACATTACATCTGAAATCATTGATAAATCCTTTCCATGGGCATACTTTGACAGATTTGCACAAGAAACTGGTTGTGGGGGAGGAGCTATATTATACCTCACAGAAAACCATTACTTCAAACTTAAGATGGTATTTGGTCGTGGCACAAACAACTATTGTGAACTAAACAGCCTCAGATTACTCCTCATTTTTGCACTTGAGAAGAACTGCAACCGGATACAGATCTTTGCAGACTCAAAAATTGTAATCGAAGGGTTCAACTCACTTACTCGATGTCACGTGCACACACTCAAAGCCTTACAGGAAGAGATTATTTCTTTAAATACACATTTTGATTTGATTGTTTGCTCCCACATCTACAAGGAAAGGAACCAGATTTCTGACGGTCTTTCCAAGGAAACCACGCAGCAGCCCAGCGGCCAATGGTTAATACTGCAACAGATGGACAAGGACAGCTACCAGTATTACCACAGGCTATTTATCGAGCAGACAAGGGTAGCAGAGCCGACAGATCAATCATCTTGATCATCGACAAATATAATTTTGCAGTTTATTTCTTGCATCAGGCAGACCTATACACTGCTCATACATGTATATATTTATGTTTATTTTCGTTAAATTATGGATGATTATGAACCGATATACTGGGATAGATGGCTCGGTCCATCTCTGATACATGCATAATACTTTATGCAGTTGATACAACATGTAATTTTCAATACTAACATAATGGAAATTACGATTTTTTCCTTGAGGAAAAAAGAAACCTACCATGCAATGAATGAAACCACCTAAGTAGTAATAGCATTCCACTGAAACTAATAAAACCACCCCTCAACCAATAAGACCACTTCTCTACAAGCTACAAAGCTTCTTAGCCAGCAAAAATTGTTCAGAAAACTGCTCAGCATGAAAATAAATTGTTAAGAAAACGTGTCATGACTCTCCAGCAAGTAGAGAACTTGCTCAACAGACTATGGAATCTTCCGAACAAGAAACAACCACTGAAAATGTGTGTCAAAACTGCATATCAAGTGCGAAAGACAGGTTGGCAAATTGTGGAAACTGCAGAACAAGAAAAACCACCAAAAAGTTAGTAAAAACCTGACAATGTTGACAGTTGAAACATAAGGAAGAAATGAACGAAGAAAGCAAGAGAGTAATCACATACAAGAGAGACACAAATAATTACCACCCGACAGTTTACACTATATTGCAGAGTGTACAATTGTATAGAGGGGAATCATTCTTGTGTCTCTCTTGTATGTGATTACTCTCTTACATAGCATGGGGGAATAGTGGGTTGGGGACAGCAATAGTGTGTATATATATATTGTATAGATGGGAATCATTCCTGTGTCTCTCTTGTATGTGATTATTCTCTTACATAGCATGGGAGAATAGTGGGTTGGGGACAGCAATAGTGTGTATATATATATATATATATAAGAGAGTAGTCACATACAAGAGAGACACAAAAATGATTCCCATCTATACAATTGTACACTCTCTGCAATATAGAGTGTACAATTGTCAGGTGGTAATTAAAGTAAAAATTATAATTCACCAAAAAACAACTGATGAGTGAAAAATGAGTGATTGAAATAGAACTAATTTACTGCATATATATATATGAAATTAGTAATTACCAAAATCAAAATACAGAATTCAAATATCATAATATCAATATGGCATATTGTCCCAAGTCGACTAACATGCACATGTTCCAAAACTTTGAAGTCTTACACATTATGAAATTGCAACATAATAGTTCGATAGTTTCTAACTCACGAGTCATACTACATAATCTGTTAAGGCCCTTGGGCCCTTATGTTAAGGCCCTAATAAGCATTCATTATTAATTTATTTGTTATATTAGGAAGTTGCCTAGAACCGCTCATTGTACCCTTTGATTTTAATGGTACCTTTGTCTCCTAGATATATACCAAGAAGAGCAAGTCTTAGGATCATCAAATCATGTCTTATACATCTTATTCATTGTAAAAGGAGGTTTCCCCTCAAAGTGGACCATAATTATTGGCTTCTTATTATATTTTAGGTGCATGGTTCATAACAATTGGTATCAGAGCATACAAACCTACGGTTTTGCTACTTCAAAGAAGTCATCATGGCATCTTCGCCATAATCTTTTTTGGAGAAGCTGCAAATTGCAAAATTTTGAGACAATTTAGGAGAGATCTATAAGTACATCTGCTCAAAATTTCAGATTTTGGTTGCTATACTTTCGAAGATACACCCTATATAAGCAATGATAAGCCTTGGATGCGTGAGATCCTTGTCATGTATTGACAAGTGGATCCCCCCAAACAGTGATGAGCCTTGAATGTGCGAGATCCTTGTCATGTGTTGGCAAGTGGATCACCCCAAGTGTGTATATGGTGATGGATGTATCTCCCCTATGATGATTTTTCTTCATTAGATTGTAACATCATTGTTCCAAACCAAAGATAGCAGAGATCCTTGTATCATAAAGAAATTTCTCCCTAGCTAAGAGGGAGTGTTGAAAAATGGCAGCTATGGGATGAATTTACTTGAATATAATTTCATTTCTGATCTTTCTAAAGTGACTTTCTAAAAATAGAAAGTCATGTCTATCTTTGCAACCATGACTTTCCAAAAATAGTAAATCACCTTCCATCAATTCGTAATCATATATATATGATGGAAAACCCCTTAACTTGTCCTTAATTAATCTCAATTGTTTCATTTTTAACTTAATCATCAATTATATTATTCTTATTATTATCGTTATCCTCTTTATGATATTATTATATTATTATTAAAAAGAAATTCAAGTCTCTCAATCATGAGACTCAATCATATCATATGTAACTCCCCTCAATTAACGCATATGTTTCTCTCCCTCTCTCCTAATGGATTCATTCCTCTCTCTTTAATGCTCTTACACACCTCTTATACTCTCTTACACACTTTAATGAATCATCATAAAAAGATTCCTCTTACACCTCTTTAATGCATAAGTTACACTCCTCTCCTTTATGGCATAAATTACACTCCTATTTTGGCATATGTAACTCCTCCTCGAGGCATAGCAGTTACTCTCTCATGAATTTGACCTCCTTGCTCTTCCTATATATTTGTGCCTCTCATCCTCACTTAATACACTTGTGCTTGTAAAAGAAGAATTCGAACTTGAGAAAGAGAGAGTTGGAGAGTCTAGAGGAAGATTGTGCAAGAGAGAGAGAGATTATTGAAGAGCAAGAGTAGATCTTAGAGAGCCAAAGTTATTCAGTGTTTGCATCAGCTACTGCTATCAAAGATCTTCTTCAGATTTGGGTGAACTTCTTCATTCTCTCATTGTACTTTGTATATCTGCTAAACAATTGATTTCTAATAGAATAAGAATGTAGTTGGGTTTTCCCCTTGTAGGTTTTTTCCCTGGTCATTGACCTAACTTCTCTATGTCTCATAGTATTCTTGGTTGTCTTCCATTGTGCATATGGTTTATATCGTTTATGTTCTATCTACAAGTAGTTAACTTATTTTGCAGCATAAAGAAGTTTTGGATTTAAGTGACTGTAACAGCATAGAACTTCATAATTTCATCATGGTATCAGAGCTTTGGTGAAGACAAACTCCATTTGCAGATCTCTTTCTACTGGAATATTTCTTGTTGTCCACTCCATTAGCACTCTTTCTATTGAAATATCTTTTGTTATCTGCTCCATTGCAACACTCTTTTTGCTGAAATATCTCTTGTTGTCTGCTCCATTGGAAGTTCTCTTTCTACTGAAATATATGTTGTTGTCTGCTTCATTTGCAACTCTCTTTCTGCTGAAATATCTCTTGTTATCTGTTCTATTTGCAACTCTCTTTCCGCTGAAATATCTTTTGTTGTCCACTCTATTTGTGGTTCTCTTTCTACTGAAATATGTGTTGTTGTCCACTACATTTGCAACTCTCTTTCTGCTGAAATATATCTTGTTGTCCGCTCCATTTGCAGCCCATTTTCTGCTGAAATATCACTTGTTCATGTTGTCGCTCAAATTGTACAGGCACGATGCAACAATGACTCAAGTCAGGGACTGTCACTCTGATCCCCGAACTCTCCGTTCTAGCTGTCTCCAAACAACAGGCTATTGGGGATAGTCCCTATAGAATATGAAAATGAAAGACCAGTTGGCAACCAACAAGTCTGGGAGATTGTTATATGAGACCAGTGCCTTATGAAGTCAACTACTTGCTTTATATCGATTAAATACCAAATGACCAGATGAACAATCGCTACTTGAATGTTTCGTTAACCTATATGAAATGCAAATCCTACAATCTAAGTAAGATGCAATAAATATTGGTTGATTTTAGTTATATGCCTAACTAGGTGTATCCCTTAATGCCTAGTTGTTTTGAGCCTAGTCTCAAAAGTAGGTTGTAGAGAGAAGTCAAGGCAAAGCAAGCAAAGGCTTGGTTAACGATACCTCCCCTTGAAATCTAACCACTTGGTGCCTCCAGCGTTGCAGAGACTGTGGCTCTGATGACTGCAAGATCACCGTGTTAACCACTAGAGAGGGTCTATCCTTCGCAAGCTAAGAGATGAAGGGTGTTCCTATATCTCTATCAACCAAGCTTATGCTTAATGCACAACTATGCCTAGAATGCAAATGCAAATCGATTTGACTGCTCTTGAGTTAAGATTGTTTATGACCTTAAGCACTTAGTTATAATTGATTTTATGACAAAGAGTACTTAATAATAAATGAAAGGCAAATCTTAACCACAAAGTAAGTGCTCACATTCAACAGTGCTCAAAAGGTATATTAATGTAACTAAGAGATAACTGCTCAAGTACAAGAAATAAAATTAATGCTCTCAATAGATATCCAATTTAAACATGAACAATAAATCTAATGACAACAAAATATTACTTAGAGCAATTTAACCAAGGTTTTTTTAGAGACAATATAATGATGACAAAGATGCCAATGACAATTGCGCAAGAGATTAACAATTTAGATGATGATCACGATTCACAATTAGTTACCACAATGCCAATTAGATGTCTAACAATTAGATTTCCAATTCAAGTGCCCAAATCCAACTTCAGGAATATCAACCATTCAACAAGATAATCTACTATTGGCATTGATTAGACAAGTGTTATGTGAGTTACTTAGTGCACAATTATGACCTTTAGGATTATGATATTCACAAGAGATCAATGTGTTGTTATTCTTACTCGAGAGCAATATAACCACTTAGCCAATTGACAATCCAATATCACCAATGCCAATACGCATTTCAACAATGGAGAATTAAACAATATCAAGAAATCTTATGCAATTTAAATAACATCAAATGAGCATGAGTAAACTTTTATGGCAAGAGTAAGTGAATTTCAATTAGAGCACTTTAGAATGCAAGAATGCAAGGGAGGCAGCCCAATACTAAACCACTTTGCCAAGTCCAACAAAGGGCTTTTAATGAACTTATGTTATTTTAGATGCCAATGTCAATTTTATGATTAGACCTTGCTATGTTTATCAAAACAGTGTGAAAGTCATTGAAAATTCATGAAATATATGTGAAAATTCTATCACTGCAACAACTGATTTATTTTACCTACTTATTTCCCAATAAGTTATTTACGAAAACCCTTCAATAAACATTAAAATAAATTTTGCTACAGATATCACACCATAATATAGAAACAAATACATGCACAAGAATCAAACACATCAACACAGATATTTTGGACAATTGTCCCCGGAAAAACTCAATGCAGGAAAACCGGTGCAGCAGAGGATGATTTTATTAATCAATTATTCTTCAGTACAATTGGGTGCCAAACTGGCTTACCCAACAGAGATAAATTCTCCAACACTTCTCCCAAACTCAGCGTTAGGCTTGTCGGCCTTTGCACAACTCCCAGACATTTTGCGTCAACTTCTGCCTCTCTGCATCAGCACTGGGCCTCTCCGCATCACCCACGCAGGCCCTCCAATGACTACGCAATCCATCACCCACGCAGGCCCTCCAATGACTACGCAATCCTGAACCTCTACGTTGATCTTCTGGTGTTGAT
This sequence comes from Pinus taeda, assembly GCA_000404065.3. Classification (NCBI taxonomy): domain Eukaryota; kingdom Viridiplantae; phylum Streptophyta; class Pinopsida; order Pinales; family Pinaceae; genus Pinus; species Pinus taeda. The sequence goes on from APFE030068340.1 coordinate 338,363, forward strand.
CCTGACTCTCTGTTTCGTACCCGCTACCTCTTGCTATGCTCCAGAGCTCTATTTCGAATTTCTCAGCTAACCCTGCTCCAAAAATCGAACTCACTGGTCTCCCTCAATGTATCTCCAACTAACCCTCAAGTCCCCTTTTATACTTTTCCTGTTGATGAATCAACGGCCGAGATTAAGTCCCTAATCAACCGCTAAGATTAAAATAGACTTGATCCTTATCTTTTGGAAGCTTTTCATCTTTATCTTTATTAATACCCATTAATATTTTTATTTCCCAAAGTTTAGACTTAGGAACTCATTTAAAATATTAATTATTTTAATAACTCTTCATCTGGATGGATTTTTCCAAAACGATTTCTGTGTTTTGGAGATCTCATGTGCTTTAGCCTCTCCACCAATTTTCATGGCTAGAGCACATCCGATGCTAGCCCAAATCAACACTCCCTCTTTGCGAGGATTGTGCTCTAGTAATACTCCACACTGAGCATCACTCTAATTATACAGCACCGATACCTGTGTTGATGCTGAGCCTCCCCGCCCAACATCCTCTGCATTGCTACATCCTATATTGCTGCCCATGGCTCTATCACTACCACTGCTACATCTGTACTACAACTCCCTTTTCATATGTGTTGTTGTTGGTCCTTCTTCCCAACACTACAACTCCCTCTGCATCCGTGCTGTTGCTGGTCCTTTTTCCCAACACGACATCTGCACTGCAACATCATACCCATTTCTGCTCCTGAAATGGATTCCTTATCATCCCCATCTTCTCCCTGAAATAATCAAACTTGGTTCTTCCAAGGACCTTGGTAAGGATGTCTACCACCTGTTCTCCTGTAGGAGTGTAGCTCAATTGTATAGCTCCTCGTTAGACACAGTCTCTGACAACGTGACACCGAATATCAATATGCTTTGACCGATCGTGAAACACTTGATTCTCAGAGAGCTTGATGCAACTCTGATTATCACACATGATCCTGGTCGCCTCCATCTTTCTTCTGAATAGGTTCACAAGCAATTTTCTACGCCATATGGCTTCACAAGAAGCTATGCTTGCGGCCATATATTATGCTTCAGCTGAGCTCAAAGCTACGGATTTATGTTTCCTACTGCACCAAGAGGTCATTCCCGATCCAATATTGAAACAGTACCCAGAGGTACTTTTCCGATCCACTAAACTTCCAGCCCAATCTACATCAGTAAATACACTCAATCTAATATCCTTACTCATGGTGTACAAGAGTCCATAATCGACTATTCCCTGTATATATCTGAGAACATGTTTGGTTGTTGCCTAGTGCACCCTCTTCGGTTCCACCATGAACTGACTAAGGGTGTTGACAACGTAACAAATGTCTAGCCTGATATTAACCAAATACATCAAGGATCCTATGATTTGCCTGTATAAGGTGGGATCAACATCCTTGTCTTTTGATGCATCATTTTTCTTCCAGTTGGTGATCATTGGAGTAGCCATGGGTCTACAATCCTCCATCCTGAATCTCTTCAAAATTTCTGTAGCATATCCCCCTTGCCCAAGGAAGATCTCCCCCTTTTGCTGCCAAACTTCCAACCCCAGGAAATAAAGCATTTTTCCCAAATCCTTCATGTCAAATTTTGTGGCTAGATTCTTCTTGTAGTCCCTGATGAGCCTGGATGATCCTGTCAGGAAGAGATCATCCACATATAATACTAGGATTAGAGGCTCATTCTCTACAACCAGATAGTAGAGATTTGGATCTACATCACTCTTGACAAATCCCATCTTCTGCAAGTAGCCATCAATTCGACCATACCATGCTCTAGGTGCCTGTTTCAGCCCATACAAGGCTTTCTTCAGTTTGCATACATGAGAATTCTTCTCATGTGTCTCAAAGCCTTTTGGTTGTTCAACGTATACCTCTTCTTCTATCACCCCGCTTAGAAATGTCGTTTTGACATCCATCTGATGAATCTCCCATCCCATCTGTGCTGCAAGAGATATCATTGTTCTAATAGATGTATACCTGGCTACTAGGGCGAAGGTCTCTTCGTAGTCAATTCCTTCCTTCTGATCATACCCCTTAGCCACAAACCTGGCTTTGTACTTTTTCACACTGTCGTCTGCAGCATATTTAATCTTGTAGATCCATCTTGAACCTACCACCGATCTATCTTGAGGCCTTGGCACTACCTCCCAAACATAGTTCACCATTATGGAGTTGTATTCCTCCCCCATCACATCCAACCAAACCTGATGTTGAGCAGCCTCCTGAAAACTAGCAAGCTCCTCGACTTGAGCTACTAATGCCTGATATCTATCTGGCTGTTTTCGCTTCCTATTATTGTTTCTTGGTGCACCGATGAAATCCTCTGCGTCTCGCAGAATCTAACGAAGTTCCCTACTCGTTCTTCCTCTAGTAGCAGGTGCTTCTGTTAGCTCCTCCTCCTCCTATGATTCTTCTTGATCCGAGGAAGACTTCCTTACTTCCGTTGGTTGAAGAGGTTTGACCAACGGCTCATCTTTTGACTGCTCCTCGGCAGGCATTTCTTGAAATTTTCTGAAAACCATGTCCTCCATGAACTTCACATCTCATCGAGCTACTACCTTCCTGCACCCTGAAAGATAGATTCTGTATGCTTTAGCGTTCTCGCTATATCCCACTAAATATCCTTTCTCTGCAATTTGATCCAGCTTCTTCCTTTTTTCCTCGGGTATGCGGCAATATGTTAAGCTCCCAAATATCCTGAAACGACTGACTTCAAGTGTCTTCCCTATGAAGACTTTCTCTGGAGTGATCTTGCCCTATGCCCGATGAGGAGTTCTATTCTGAACATAGACTGTCGTGTTGCATGCTTCTGCCCATAGGAAATTTGGCATGTCCTGATCCTACATCATGGCCCTAGTTGCTTCTACAATAGTCTTATTCTTTCTTTCTGCTACTCCATTCTGCTCCGGATTGTAAGGAGCTGTCCGCTCTCTTCTGATGCCCTCCTTAGCACAAAAATCAGTGAAGTCCTCATCGACATACTCTCCACCATTATCTGAGCGCAAAACTTTTATTTTCTTCATGTCAAATTCTCCACTAGAGCCTTGAACTCTTTGAATCGACAGAAAACCTCATCCTTGGTTTTCATAAAATAAATCCAGGTTTTCCTTGAGTGGTCATCAATGAAGGTGATGAAGTACTCGGCACCACTAAGAGCTTTAGTGGACATAGGTCCGCAGATATCCGATTGTCTCAATCCTAGTACACCCTTAGCCCTGTTTTTACTTCTAGGAAATGCTGCTTTGGCATACTTTCCCAGAGCACATCCTCTGCATACATCATCTCGTTCTGTACTAAGATCTAGAACTCCTGTTACAGTTTTCCTGAGAATTCTCAGAGCCCCATGGTGCAAATGTCCCATTCTTCTGTGCCATATTTCTTTCAAATCCTTGTCTCCATGACTGCCTACTAGTGCCATTGGTGATTCTAGTTGTAGTCTATACAACCTGTTACTTTTGATCCCAATCTGCACTTTCTTTTTCCAGCTCAGGTGTTTGACGTATACTTTCTCCTTGATGAAGAAAATGTCATAGCCCTTACCTTGAAGTTGCAACACGGAAAGTAAGTTCATCCCCAATCCTATTACATGCAGCACATTGGTAGCACGGAACCGCTCTCCCATTTCTGTTTGAAAAATTATGGTACCCTTCCCTACTGGAGTACACTTTGCCTTATTCCCCATGGTGATCTAAAAATTGATCCTTTCCTCCTGATAATCTGAGAAACATTCTCGGATTCCTGTCATTTGCCAAGAGGCTCCATTGCCTATATACCATACCTCTGATGATGCAGAGGTAGTCACACAAGCAACTTCTTCTTCCAATCTGGTAGCCAACATAGAGAAATCAAAATTATTGTCTCTTATGCAATTTTCTAAAAAACTATGCGAGTCTCCTGACATAGATGCCTCTGCATCATGGTTTTGACCCATAATTGATTCTCCCCTCCATGGTTTTGACCCATAATTGATTCTCCCCTCCTGTCTCCGATTACTTGCTCCAATACCATGTGAAAATTCTATTGCTGCAACCACTGATTTATTTTACCTACTTACTCCCTAATAAGTTATTTACGAAAACCATTCAGTAAACATTAAAATAAATTCTGTTGCAGATATCACACCATAATACAGAAACAAATACATGCACAAGAATCAAACACATCAACACAGATATTTTGGACAATTGTCCCCAGAAAAACCCAACGCAGGAAAACTGGTGCAGCAGAGGAGGATTTTATTAATCAGCTATTCTTCAGTACAACTGGGTGCCAAACTAGCTTACCCAACACAGATAAATTCTCCAGCACTTCTCCCAAACTCAGCATCAGACTTGCTGACCTCTGTGCAGCTCCCAGACCTTTTGCATCAGCTTCTACCTTCTGCCTCTCTGCGTCAACACTGGGCCTCTCCACGTCACCCACGCAGGCCCTCCAATGACTGCGTAGTCCTGTTGCATTTGCGTCTGCCTCTCTAACCTCTGTGCTGATCTTCTGGTGTTGTTCTGTACCCGCTACCTCTTGTTGCGCTCCAGACCTCTAGTTCGAATTTCTCAGCTAACCCCGATCCAGAAATCGAACTGACTGGTCTTTCTCAGTGTATCTCCAACTGTCCCTCAAGTCACCTTTTATACTTTTCCTGTTGATGAATCAACAGCCGAGATTAGGTCCCTAATCAACAGTTAAGATTAAAATAGACTTGATCCTTATCTTTTGGAAGCTTCTCATCCTTATCTTTATTAATACCCATTAATATTTTTATTTCGAACTCATTAAAAATATTAATTATAATAATAACTCTTTATCCAAATGGATTTTTCCAAAACTATTTCTGGGGTTTGGAGATCTCATGTCTTTAGCCTCTCCACCAATTTTCATGGTTAGAGCACATCCGTTGCTACCCCAAATCAAAAATATACTAAACAGTGAATGCCCAATTTTTGCAATGACATGTTAATTTGTTTAGATGTTTTATTAGGTAATTTTAGGCCACTTAAATGAGTTATATATCATTGTTAACAAATGATCAGATGGTTGTTAGGAAAACAAAGATAGAGATGAGGGAGGCAAACCAATAGGCCTTTGCCTTGAAGATGATCCACTTGCTTGCCAAAATCTTTCAAGTGACTAGACCATCTGCAACCACCAATGTTAGCCCAAAAAAATCTCTGCAAACACAAGTGTTAGAGGCAAAACAATCAATGATACCCAAACAATGACAGAATGAGGCAAAGATGGCTAGGAAAGGACCACACTAAGCCTAGGAAGGCTAGTGTTAGGGCTAGAGAGAGGGCAGCAAGGCCTAGTAGGCCTATGCTAGGGTAAAGAGAGGCCAAGAAAGGGTTGCGGCCTAAGGATTCAGCCCTCTAAGGACAGTGGCAGAGAGAGAGGAGGGAGCAGTAGAGGAATGAGGGCTAACAGAGGAGGGGTTGCAGCAAAGGCTAAAGGCCCACGGCAAGGCCTTAGAGGGCCAACCAAGGCTATTGCTAGGGCTTAGCAGCCCTTTGGGCTTGACGGCAAGGGAAAGAAGGGTTGCGGCTAGGGTTTGGAGGTCAAAAATGGCCAACATCTCACCCAAATGGCTAAGGAGGGTTGTGGCTAGGGCAATGGAGGCACAGCTAGGCCTTAAAAGGCTTCAAGATAATTTCAGACCCCTGCAAAAAATTCAAAATATGCTTCAGATCACCAAAATCGTAAAAAATGTCCAGAAAATGCCACAAAGGGCTAGCAGCTTCCTCTTTTTGCTTGAGCATAGAGCTTGGAGGAGAGATAGAGGCCATATCTTGCCTTCCTAAGCCTAGATCTACCTCTAAAAATCAAATTGAATTTTTCCAAAGGCTAGAAACCCTTGAAACCCTTGGCTTGAGAAATCACTTGCACAAATGAATATAAAAATTTCCCAAAACCCCAATATATACAAAAATTAAAATAAACCCCAAAGCCCCAACTGCTACAAAAAAACAGTTAGAAATATATTTACAAAATTATTCTACAAAAAATATTTACAAATATACAAGGCTTGTACATAAAAAAAATTTGAGAAAATAATTTTTGAATAATGACAATGGATCAATGTGTTTTTCAAAAGTTAGAATATCGGCCATGTTACCGCTCAAACTAGCAAGGGGCATAAAAGGAATTCCTAAAGGGGCAACTGCTAGATCAAGGGGCAATGATGCAAGCTTAGTCCATTGTCACCTCAGTTAAGACTCCCTACTCTTTAAGGACTTTCACTGATGGGAGGAGACCTGGTATATAGAAAGTCACTAGTGAAAGATGAATCAACCAATGGATGTGAAGTGACCTTAATGATCTTTTTCCTAGAAGGGGACTAAGAATAGAGCTTACTTGCTTGTTAAGCAAGGTACAAAGATTTCTATGATAAGGAGGTGAGGATTTGAGGTTAGGTTAAAGGAATATGCCTTGTAAAGGAGTTTCCCAATCCTAAAATCCTTATTGGACTCGACTTCCCAAATGGTTCTTGAAGAATTGACTTTTCAAAGGTGTGGGACCACATGGGACCAAGTGGACCCAACTTAGGTTAAGGAGAGAGAATATAGCAACCAATGATGATCTCAACCTAGTTAAGGAAGGGGAAAGGATCAAAACAAGAATTTCCACTTAAAGGTGTCAAATTGATCATATGAGGCACTAGCCTAGGGAACACCAAGGCAAAGTTTGATCTTGGAGCTAAGGCTTGGGTTATCTCACAACTCCACCGTCGAAGTCGCTTCAAAATCGGCGGAGGCCTTGAGGACACACCAATGCAGTAGAGGCTAGGAGATCAAACCTTTTCTTCTACTATTTTGTCAGGAAAATGATGCCCTATATGACCCAACTTGGCTAGACCTAGAAGAGAGAGGGAAAGGTGAAGGAAAAGTATTCTTTGAGTCATCACCTATTGAAGGACCAGTGCCTTAATCCCTTAGGATGAATGGAGTCAAGGAGAATAATGAGAAAGGAACTTGTATTTCAATCAAGGAGGCCTTAAGGTCTACTTCGCTTAGCCTTTAGGCCAAGATGAAGAGACCTCAACGCTTTTATACTTCACTTGGCAAAAGCGATGTCTTATCATGAAAAATTCACTAGTGGAATTATCCCTATGAGATTTCATTCACATACATGGCCCAAACATTGAGAGATGCTATATAGAAACAATAATTCCACAAATTTGCAATTATGCAATGCAGCAACTAGCCCTATTATAGCAAAAATCTCATTCAATGCATATGACAAAAGTAAAACAAGAATAGCATTAAACATGTGTACTTACATTAATAGAACATATCGAATCATCAATAATTTGACAATAAATAAGCTCCAAGATAAAATACTCTAATCCAAACATTAAAATTCATCCATGCTCCAATTCTTCATCCCAGAAAAAGTGTGAAATCCTCTAAAGAGGATTGATCCAATCCAAAGTGATGATGACAAAATGAACTTATCTCACTTGTATTTATACACTAATTAGGAGTTCACATTAGTCTCTTAGGCCTACATAAGCCCCAAAAATAAAATAATGTGCTAATAACCTAACTTTTGGTGACAAGCCCACCAAACTAGCTCATAAATGAAATAATAAGCCTCTTAAGAGGTCAAATGATAAACAATGCATGTCATAGGACCCTCCAATAGGCTTGATGAGGTCCATAGGTTCCATTAAAAAGAATAGGACCCTCAAAAGTGATGGACAAGAGGGTGGCCCCCTATTCTCCAAACAATAAACCCATGGTGCTCCTAGTGGGTGTGGGGAGACAATAATAACCTCATGTGTCTCCAAATGAGTCGAAGATGTCTGTAGATCATTTGTGAGGAGTCAGATGATGGTGTAGGTGATGCCACATCATCCTACAAGTCCTGGGTCAGCTGCCAAGTGCATGGGACATCTATGCGGCTGGCTGGCAAAAGGTGAACCAGGTGCATCTTCCGCATCCAATAGATGGATCTCGAGATAATCTCTTAACATCTTTGGGGATCCATGGAGTGTTGTCTACTGCTGTGGAGACCCATGGCTTTCAACACACACCCTACATGCGTCGATGTAGCCCTCTGGAGGGTTAGGACCCTGTATAGGGAGACCAAACCCAATATGGAGACCACCTACAATCCTGCGTAAGATCCAATGTGTCCCCTAGCCTTCCAGTACAACAAGTCATCAAAAAAATCGAGTAAAAGAGCTTACAAACCATGGACCACAGGTGGGGACTTCATAATGGTCTGCCCTTCCATAATGGGTTTTGGCAAGTGCTAATGTCTCCAAACTCCAATGGGGCTAACCAAGTATCCATTAGGTGGTTTCTACTTTTAAAGGGGATAATATGTCCAAGGTACATCCTTTAAAAGGTTGTGGTACGTGATGAAGAGGTGAATGGAGTAGGGGATGAGAAGGGGCAATCCTGGGCCACATGCCGGGGTATAGAGGTAGCTAGTAGAAAGGGAGCCCACACTTGGGTATATAATGTAAAGTAGCCATTTGTATTTTCCTCCATCGTACAGCAGAGTGGATTTCCAGGAAAGGTGACGGTCAGGTCAATGGAGCAGGTTTATGTCACCAGGGGTCCCGATGGAGTTTTCATAAGTTTTTATGGGGTCCAATGGCATTCACTTGGCATATTCATCATCATGAGCAGTTCTGCACATCTTGTTTTTGGTTTCATAACTTTCTAATAATTCTCGTAAAGCGGGGTTATTATTGGCATAACTTAATTAATTATGCTCGAGGTGGCATTCTCAGGAGATTAATTGATGGAACACCTCAGTGTGATAGCTTGTTGGAACCAGAACAAGAAGATATACAGGATGGGATGCTAAGAAGTGACTTTCAGTGGCCGAAGAGAATATGGTTGGCGATTTGCCATTTTCCTTAGTTAAAAATGACTTTAATTAGTCATTTAATTAAGGAAAAGTAATTAATTCAGGGAAATGGGCCAAAAGTGACTTAAGTAAAATAAAATAAAATAAGAGGGTCACTTAAGATAAAGTCAATGGAGGAGCCTCTAGATAATAATAAAATAAGATGCTTCTGGAGGCTTGGCGATCTATAAAAGAGGAGGAGAAGGTCATTTGGAGACATCTTGGATTTGTGTATTGTCTTTGTGGTGAGGTTTGGAGAACCTGGTTCTCTACTTCAGCAATAGCCCCAGGACACAAACCCTAGGGTGATTCAACGAGAGTGGGTAAGCACCCATCTCTTCCCTTGGTGGATCCATTTAGGGTTCACAGGTTGTAGTTTATTGTTTTACAGTTTGTTTTGGAGGTCGATTGCTGCATTATTGTAGATCTGTTTGAGGTCAGTTTATCTCAGCTATATGGGTTGTATGTGCATGTAAACCCTCGTTTTTCTAATATAATAACGCTGAGAATTTTCTGTTCATTATGTTATGGAATTGCAGTGCTCTATTTGCTTAATTTTACATGGCAATCTTCTGTTTAATGCATGATATTTTTTATGTGAAAAGTGTGTTCCAAATTTATTTCATTTGGGACACGACAACGGTATCAGAGCCTTGATCTTGGCTCAATCTGTGGGTTTTCAGTTTTTAGTTGTCGCTATTATGGTTCAAGGGTTTCAGTTTTATATGCAAAATGGATTTTGAGCTAAGTTTGTAGGATTGATTTTGAAACAGCTGAAGCTAATATTATTTTCCGAAGACTGAGTAGTCATTGTGGTGCATACTTTCCCATGAGGTCGATGACATAATTCTAAAGTGGAGGCTAAGAACTAAATCGGAGAGTCGAGTTGTTTTCTTTCTAGGGCAGAATTTCTTTTGTATGGCAGCCACTAATTGAAGTCTAAAGGCTCAACAATGATTGGTCCGGGCAGTGTGACCCAATCAGGTGGAGGTCGATGGTGACACTACAGATCGGATCGGGGATTGCCAGCAGTTGTCCAAACTATTACTGGGAAGTCGATTACTCATTGACCGGAGTCCAGTCCATGTTTTCTTTTCTTTTCTTTGCTGAGCAGAGTTTCGTTGTATTTTGCAAGACCATGATAATTTGATCCATCCTTGCAGCGTGAAATAAGTTATCACCAGCATTGCTCGTAATCAAACAAGTGAGAAGTATTGCAAGTCGAGTTTCCAGGGACGATAAATTAATCTGAATTTAAAAGTTGTGCTTGCAGGCAATCAAAACACGGTACACATGGAAAAAGACAAGAATAAGTCGATATTGCCCAGTTTGAGTCATAGCTGCCGAATCTGTAGGGATGAGTCCGTGAAGCAATCCATGATCCACACACATTAGAGTGGGTCCATGCGACTAATCACAATGAATTGCGGGAGCCGACTAACCAATGGATGAATTTGCCTAGGTCAAACAAATCGACGGGCCAATCTATTTTTTCCTACGCATCAATATTGTCGCAGTAATCTCTAGTGCAGTGAAAGACGATTCAGAGGGAGAATGATCGTGTTTGCAAGAGAAGTCTAGGGTCAACATCTGAGGAATATTTTGGCAGCTTGTGCGCTCCTGAGAAGAAGCCACGTGCAATAGAACCATTCTGGGCATAGTCTGCTTTTGGGCGTGTTCGTCAAAGGCCGAGCGCATCAATTTTACGATCTCTCTGCCACAAATGGCAAATTTTGATCGCTGAGCAAACTTTGTATGCAGAGATCGGTGGGTAGCTAGTGACTTTCAACGGTGGCAGAAGTGTGATGCAACATGCGCGGGCCTGGTATGTGGAGATACTGCCATTGAAATCAACGTAAGTTGATAGAGCCACAGACTCGTTGCTGGACGGTGGGGTAAAACAAATCATGAGGACACAGAGCCGAGTCATTGTGTGTCAAGGAACCAAGATATGTGCTGAAAAATGCACGTATAGTGATCACGTGTGGATTGGGCAAATTTTTCCTGGCTGCACAAGGAAAACAGAGACACGATTGTCTACAAGATGGTAAATCAACAGCCGCACGTATTTATGTGCATACACTAAACAGTGGTGCAGTCTTGTATTTATACGAAGGGATTATTGCACGTGGGAAGTAATAAGAACGGTGTAATTAGTCCAGTCTAGGTGCTCGAACTCTGGTCAGATCTGGCTGTAGTACAACTTGTTGAACAGAGGCATTGTTGGTGACTGCAAGAGGTGAAATATACATAAAATGTTGTAGCGTTGTTTGTTGCAAGGAATTAAGGCAAGGATTACCATTGTCAAGAAAAGTAAGTGTGGGCATAAATATAACTTCTTGGGCGTGATCCGGTAGCTCCTTATCGCTGTGAGGGAGTGCGTACAGCAAAGAGATGTTGAGATTGCTACCTGAAAGCACTTTGGTGGAAGTGTATGAGATCTCGAAATCTTATTAAGGCCCTGGTAGCTTGAAAAACAGCCAAGTTATTGCACAGAAGGGTTGGGACGATCACTGGAAATTGCACTACTGAAGTAGCATTGGGAGTAGTCAAATACTGAAGGAAATCTTGCTGCTTACATACCAGGTTCTTGTATTTGCCCTATATTTTTTATCATTTTAAGAGTGAACAACAAAGTCATGCTCAGAATATCTATATTATGAATTTCACCAATACTGGTCGCTAAATTTCTGAGCTTTAAATGAAAACCATTGTTGGTTAGGAATGGGTTCCTAATATGTATGCAACTATATGTTTATGAATGGCACTTATAAATGTATTTTATCTACAGCAGAATACCAAGGATAGCAGAAATTCATTGGTAAGCTTGGGTTATTAACTTATTTCCAATTAGGAAACCTTACAGCAGCACATCAAAATATTCCTCATTACCCAAGCCTTATAATTTTGTCTAATTGTTACATGTCTTGAACTATTGAGTAATAGGGTCAATATGTTGAGACAGCTGGTCATATTAATATACTATCATTGTATACTTTTGTTGTGCTATTAGTCAAAATTTTGCATGTCTTGTTGTTGCTGAACTATGGAGTACTTAAAGAACCTTTTTAGTCAACACAACAGTACACCAATGAACTGCAGCCCAAACCAAAAACCAAAACAGAACAACAAACCTTTCTCAACGGGGGTCTATACCATTCTTCAGAAAGAACAGCCAAAAGATGTGCAGGAAGGACAGGAAATAAGACACAAGATTTATGCTCTTGGGGCAGATTTGAGGCACATGAGGGTCACATGGAAAGTTCTCTTCAAACTCAACGAACTAGATGCCCTCCTTTCCAAAGTGAGCCAGTTAGAAGGGAAAAAACTAATTTGGGCTCTAAAACCAGCTATGCTCGCTCTCATACAACACAAGTTCT
>APFE030068351.1:1656-29529 GCA_000404065.3 Pinus taeda
CTTTCCCTCGCTGAAAACAACATCATACCCCTTGTCTTCTAACATCGCCACTAAGATGAGATTCTTCTTCAATCCTGGAACATGCATGACTTCCTTCAATACAAAGGGTTTACCAGACTCCCTCTCAAAGGAAATGGTATCGATACCGGTCGCACTGTATCTACCATCATCGCCCATCTCGATATGCACTCCAAGATCTTTTTCCTCCAGATCAGAAAAAAAATCTCTATCTCCCGTCATGTGAAAAGACGCACCACTTTCCAAGAACCACACCGATCCCATCACACTTGAAACCAAGCACGCGATCAATGAAAAATCAAGCTCAAACTGTGAGGCTAGAGCCTCTCCTGCTGCAGATCCAGCAGCTTGCTTGTTCTTCTTCTTCTGCGGACAATTAGTGGCATAGTGTCCGTGTTGGTGACAATGAAAACGCTTCACCTTGGACATGTCTTGCTTCTTGCCTTTCGCACCAGACTGAGAAGCTTTCTTGCTTTTCCCTTTCTTTGCTTTAGCAGCCAAAGCGCAATTTTCTTCATCAGCTCCCTTTTATGAAGATTCGTCCCTGGTACTCTACTTGATCTCCTCCTGCACAAGATCTAACCACAGTCTTTCCCATCCTGGAAATTTCTCCCGACCATTGACAGAGTCCTGATAGGAATGCCAACTCTTCGGAAGACCAAGGAGAGCCAAGCTCACCAAGTCCTCATCATCAACAGTAACCCCCACACTTCCCAGCTCATCTCGACACTGAGTGAACTTCGTGAGATACTTGGGAATACTGTCACCCTTCTCGCATTTGATGTTTCTGAGTTTATCTTGAGCGCCAACTTCCTCTGATCGCTCTTGCTTTGGAATAATTCTGTTAATGATTTCCACATCAAATATGGAGTAGCCTTTCCATGGAGGCTGGACACAATGTGATCCTTCACGCCCTCCAACAGAATCCTTCGACATTTTGCGATCTTCTTTTGCCAAGCATCAGCTTGAGTAGCATCAGTAGGCTTTGGGACATCCGTCTCTATGAACTCCTTCAGCCTGTTATCATCCAATACTGCCTCCATCCTGTCCTTCCATGCAATATAGTTCGTACTGCCCTCAAGGTCCTACTCCAATCGTAATCCTGTGAAAGACATCTTAGTTTTGACACCAAGAAAACACTGCTGCAAATTTGAATTCCACCAGCTCCAACTCAACCGCTTTCGATCTAGAATTCGTGAGAACAAGGTATTTCTTGTACAGAGATCGATTGTATGGGCATTCACCAGATATCTAACCTTCCAAAGGAAGGATGAATCCAGAGGCTACATGGCCCGATTACAAACTCTGCCTGAAGAAATAGAATGTAAACACTTCCTGAATAGTAGATCTGATGATCAACTGCTCTGATACATGGTATCGAAGTTGGTTGATTTGTAGAAAAAGTTCTATATATGGGATTGATTCTAACTGCTACCACTACAACCACTAGGTGCTTATGATTGCGCCTATCAAAGACATGGGTAAATCAGAGTTTGAACCTGCAACCTTAAGGAGTTCCTTGACAATGCACCTTGTCACTAGTTGGTCTACACCCCAAGGGCTTTAACAAAGGATGGTATGGGGGGTGGGATTTGATCCTCTTATGTGTGTGCAGGTCATGAGACCATTTAATATAATCTCTCTTGGTGCAACCACATGTTTAACCACTACCTCAAGTTTCCCCATATGAATAGAACATTTCCCAATGGTGAAAAACTCTTCACCTTCCACCATCAGATCCAAAACCTGTGTCCCTTCAAGAATATATTGGTACATCACATCCTCTTAATATGTTTAATTAATAAGATTTCAAATTTGTTTTAAATAACAAAGAAAATAAGGATCCATCATAACAAATCTTTACAGGGATATTGTGAAGACATTACTTATGAATACGGGTTTAAGGACATCAAAACAAACTCCAAGGAATACACTTGTAATAATAAGAGGGTAGGTGTAAGCTTCATAGCTAAAAGACTATACATGGTTTAGTCCAAAACTCATTAGTGTACTAAAATATTTTTTTGGTAGTTTATCTATCCATATTATTATCCAATTTGTTTAATTTCCCTATTTTCAATAAAATTAATCAACAATGTTAACTCTCTTTTATTCATTGCACTAAAATATTTTCATTTAATTAACCTTAAAAATTTTATTAGAAAAGTAAATTAAAAAATTTAAGAACTTTATTAACAAAAACCATATTAATATTCTACAAAATTTTAAAAATAATATAACATGCCACATGCCCAATAAAAACTACTAGCATATCTTCTAATAATATAAATGCAATGATACAAGGTTGATTTCCTTTTAAGATATCCCTACCTCCAAAGTTTAACAACATATTGACATTAAAAAAAGTGATTATTTTCCTATAAGTAATTATACCTACTTTATAATTAAGCCTTGTAATTATACCTACTTTATAGTTAAGCTTTGTACTTATACCTACTTTATAGTTAAGCCTTGGAGTGGAGAAGGGAAATGACCAGGATTGATCTTATTTCTCCCCATGTTTCATCCCACATATCCTTAGCAGTCGAGCATTCTAACGCACATCCTCGCTTTCCTAATGTCGAACGAGCGATAAATCGATGGCAGGGAGACATTATATCCAAATAAATAGAAATAGATTGAATTACTTGCCATGATATCAGGGGACACCCCCGAATCGAGAGTAAGTGCATTACGATGTGAGAAGGCTTTGGTTCTGAGTTTAGTAGCACCGGCCCGGAAGATGGGGGTTTGGCCGGATAAGAAAGTATCAATAACCAGGGAGGGTATCCAATCCAATTATAAAGATTAGATATGGACATAGAAGGTTGAACTCATACACCTATTCAGTCAGGGTGGTGTGTGAGTGTTTGTGAAGGTCTGAACCGTGTAATAATTTTTTACTAAGATTGTCTTAATTATACGTTAATATTATTATTATACATTGGAAAACTTACTATATGATTATTCAAATTACATTATAAATATAAAAGAATATATCTTATCCATATATCACAAATAATCGATGTAGATATTCCTACTCCATAAATACTCCACATTATTATATAACATTATCCATATAATTATCGAGTTGTTCTTAGTGAGACTTTTTGGAAGCTTTCGTCAAAATAAAGTCCAAAAAGTCGCACTAAAGAAAACTCCTATGGAAAATAGTTGGTCAAAATAGTCTGTGAGAATAACAGAATGTTGACAATAAAGACAACTCCTATAATTAACTCCCATGTAAAATAGTTCGTCAAAATAGTCGGTCAGAATAATGGAATATTGACAATAAAGACAACTCCTATAATTATGTTACCACATTTTTATGACATGACTGTTATTGTCAATATTCATTATTTTGACTGATTATTTTGACGAACTATTTTAGGAGTAGTCTACCCAGGCGGAGGAATGGCCCGGTTTCCGTTGCCGCTCGGAAAAACCTCCGGCTTTGGCTGCCGGCAATTCCTCGGCCCAGCTCCACCACCCTCTGCATTTAATGATGTCTGACAAGAGTTCAATCGTTGTCTTGCCGCCATTCACACCTCAATTCAATTCGAATTTGGGAATTAACCGCGGGCTGCATTCGACCCAGCACTCCCCTGCAGCTCACAAGGGCACCAGAACAAGCAAAACAAGAAGGGCAAGAACAGGTTCGAGGCTGTGAGCTGTGGCATATCATTTGTTCATGCAACCATCATTTGCATTCTCTCTACTCACGACATGCGCAGTGACCCATGGAGGCTTGATGCACCCAACACAGATTTAGAGAACAAAATCATGGAGTTTAGCACTGCATATTTCGTTGTGGACTTGCTCCACTATTTGCTTGCCAACCCATCTGATCACCTCTTTATATTTCACCATATTACAACTTCCTTCTACCTAGTAACTTGCAAGTACTATGCAGGCCATGGAGGGCTCTCGGCCATCTCTCTGATAGCTGCAGGGGAATCGACGACTCCATTACAGAATGTGTGGACTATTTCCCGTATGGCTAAAACAGAGTCTGCCTTCGCCAACATGATCTATAGTTCTGTTTCTCCATTTTTCACTATGTATTTTACCGTGGTGAGGTACATTATTGGGCCTTGGTTGGCATGGAAGTTGGCCTCCTTCTACTTAGCTGGTAAGGCAGATGTCGTTATTCCTCACTGGATGGCTAGTTCATGGATGGTTACTGTTATTCTGGCTCTTTTCGGGAGCACCATCTGGGTTTACAAGCTCTGGACATGTTTGATCCGTTTCTATGCAAAGAGAGGGACTCCGAAGAGCAAGCTTGGAGCCCAGAAAGAAGAGTAAGCATAGTAAAGCTTAATCCCATTGTTATAAGTGCAATGCTTTTAGTTGAATTAACCAATTTTCCTGTATTTTTCTTTGTGTAGGTGTAGTATATTAACCGTTCAAATTGATAATAATAGTTTGCTTCCAGGCCCATTTGTAAAGTATTCTACTTCAGTCAACGAACTCTAGAAACAAAAGCCATGGTGCTCTTCAGTAGCAATTTTCAGGATTTTGGTGTTGTGTATTTTTAAAATTCTTGCGCAATCCTCAGAATTGGGGAATTTTTTTTCATTATCTTTAAAAGCTTGATAGGAAGATTACTAAAAGGGATGCAAAAACCATCATTACATCGAATTAACATCCCCAGGTTTCCCCACTATCGACGTATGCCAGGGAAAGTGCACCAGATCTAGATTGTACATTAGCTTTACACAAAATTTCTTAAAGCAATCAGATGATATGAAAATTGAATGGCTATACAATTGGAAATTGAAAATCCACCAATTATAGGTACAAATCTTCAAACATTTTGGAAACATTTTGGTACAGAGGAGGTGAGAAGTTATTTAAGCACTCATAGACTTGCACACAAAGTGGGGGAGTTGGACTGAGTAGAATATTGGTCCTACAGCCAATCAAGCAATATGTTAGAACTGAGCATGGGGCTCTCCTCCACTGTGGCACAGATCATCTCTTACCCTACTGAAAATTATCCTGATTACCTGCCATACATTCGAGATAGATTTATAGCAGTACCAAGGGTCCTTGAAAAGGACAACCTATCAATAAAGTTATAATGTAAAAATACCCATAAAATGGTCTTATATCCAAGTCTGACCTCCTTAGCAAACTTGCACCTCCAAATAGGCATAGCTGCAATTTTTATCTGTTAGTCCGGTTTCATGGAGCTTTCCTTTAGTTAGGAGTGCCATATAGATAATGAACCAGGGAAGGAATCTCTTCCTAAACGAAACCTTTCATCACAAATAGCTAGCGCACTTTTGTGTCACAAAAGCATGGTCAAGCTGCAATTCTAGTTCATGTTTTATGATGTAGGTTGCTTTAGTTGTGAGTGACATAAACCGAATGAACCATGAAAGTAACCACATCTTAAAGGGAAACCTTGCATTACAACCAGATAGGGGAAAATTTTGTGCCAGTTGTGTGCCATTCATGTTTGTCATCATTCGAATACCATTTTCTATTTAAGTTTACTTTCAATAAAAGGTTTAGGGTTCATCTTTTTATACAAGTTTACTGGCCTGCACATTAAGATAGGTGCCTAATAACTCTATCTCCAAAGACTGTCCTGATTACCTGCCACGCATTCCATATAGATTTGCGGTATCACCAAGGATCTTTGAGAAGGACAGCCCGCCAATATAGTTATGATGTCAACATACCCATAGAATGGCTTTCTATCCATGTCCTATTTCCTCAACAATAGGCACCTCCAAAAACATGATCAACATATTCTGGATACCCCAATATCTGCAATTTCTATCTGTTGATCCTGTTCCATAAAGCCTTCCTTTAGTTCAGAGGGAGCGCCCATATACAAAATGAACTAGGCAAGCCGCAAGGAGTCTCATCTTAGAGGAAATTTTGCATCACAAATAGCTAGCATTCTTTTGTGCCAATTATGTTCATGGTCATTAGATTTCCTCCCCTTAATCTTAGTATCGATAAAAGGTTTTGGGATTATATTCTTTTGCAAGTCTCCTGACTTGCGTATTGAGATAGGTGGTGTTTAATAACTCCATCTCTAGCCTCTCCAATTCTTGGAGAAGGACAATGGGATTCATGTTCTGTTTTATCTATTTGTCTTCTCCCTTTACACTTTTTGGTCGATTCTTTGATTTTTGCTGTTTTTTTTCTTTCCATGCTATTTGATCTGATTCATATATAATCTATGCTTATGGATCATGATTTTGGACTTATGCAGAGTCTAAAATTGATTACATACATATACATTTGCAAGAAATTGATGGGTTGCTGGACAAAGCACTTGTGCTTCAGTAACATCTACAGTCACTAGTTTTGGAGAATATGCGGAAGTGAATTTTCCAGAAGCCTTTTTCTGCAAATATTACAGTTGATACTCCTTTTCCCCCAGATATCCATGACAGTTACATGGCTGGCAACCGTATAGGGTACAAAAGCAGGCACCAAAGGGCATGTTATCCTTTAGATAGCTATTCTATGAGCATTCACAAAATGTGATCCACATGAGCTTTGCTATAAAGTAAACCGTTTGAATTGTGCTAGAGGATGATGCCCTGGCAGAAACCATCACTGCAGCACCTATAACTGCATTGCAAATGCCTTTTCTCTTATGTGTTATGCAACTAATTTTTTCAAGCATAGGAAGATCAACTTCCCCTAACTTCAATAGGTGATGGAAGCTGCCTCTGACATGTAGACATGAACATAGGAAGATTCAGAAAACACACACCTTGTCAAAAGTGAAAACACTTGTGATGTTATATGACAAATGGCATTTCTGTCACAGATAAGACATATACATGAATCATGCTTTTCTTAGACAATACTCTGTTAGTCTAGGGTTATGTGGTTTTTGGTGTATGGACAATTGGTAAGGATAAATATTTTTAGAGTTTGCAAGCAATTCCAATAAAGTGGTGATTGCTAGATGTGTTTTTTGCAGAATAGTTGCCAATATTGAAAGTGTTGCAGTGTAAATGAACACAAATTATTTGCTTTTTGAATTATATATGATTGAAAAACATGTTGAGTATTAGGAAATAGATAATTGTCTACTTGTTTAACATGAATTTATTGTTATTTTATTTTTCAGGTTTTTTAAGTGTAAAAAATGGTGCAAAAGTGGCGCTTATACATTGAAGTGTCCTGCTTTCCAAATCCAGGTCGAGTAGTTATTAAATTTGTCCTTTACAATATGGAAACAAATCATTTATTTCATGGAAAGAGAGAAGTGCCTAGAATTATGACAAATAATGAGGCATATTACATTGCCCTTGTTGAAGGGCTAAAAGAGGCAAAACAACATGATGTCCTTGATATTGAAGTCTTCACCAACTCAGAGTTGATATGTAATTAGATGAAAGGCATCTATCGGGTTCAAAAGGACAATTTAAAACCTCTTCATAAGGAATCAATACATTTGAGTTGTCAATTTCAACATTTTACCATCAATTGCTCTACAGATATTGAAAATATGTCCACTGATATAATGTCCAAAGCATTTTTAAGCACATATGTAGATGTCAAATATAACATAGGATCACCATCCACTGCAACAGAAATCATTGATGACCTTCAATATAGATTCCCTTTGTGTGAATGGGTTGTTGTTATCATTTTTTTGGGGTCTATCATAGCATGGTTCTCTCACTAAAGAAGAACCTGTTAATGTTTTATTTTTTCCCAACATGCAATGATTATGGTTTTTTGTATGGGAGACAAATTTATTGACAAATGTAATATATTCCATGTACATGGACAGATGTATTTTGAGAAAAGTAATTGGTTCATGGTTTTGTGATTATCATTAATACATTATGGTGTTGTCTGATCCTTCCAAACACCTCAGATCTTTAATTCGAGAGAGATATTGATATGCTATGTGATTTCTTCGTTGGTTGTTGATCAGTGATGAAAGGTTTCTTTACTATGTTTATAAGGAATTTAATCTTAATAACACTATTATTTCTCAATCACCCAATCACTCTTCCCATCTCCACCTTGGATTTCATCCCAATGGTTTTCCTAGATCACAACTATATTTTGGCTTGACTTCTCTGTATTTCAGATCTTGTGCTTGTGGATTTATCATTATAGTAAGGACCTAGTCTTTTTAAATCAAAGCAAATCTTGCTCATGCTCAGTGTTTCATAAGTAATGAAATGTCAATATTTCTCCAAGAAATCACATCCATCATGATGGTCTACTATGCTAAATCTCCCATGTGACCACTCCACTTCCTCCAAATATTGCACTAGTTTTTCCTTTACAAAGGGATTCTTAGATAAAAACTAGAAAATATGCAGTTGGTGTTTTGGCTGTTCTTGTAAGAGAGCTAAGAGGATGATTACTTGCAATTAGCGACAAGAAGCAATACAAGATACAGTACAAGAAACAAACTTCTACATTTTTTGTCGAGAATAGAAATTCGTTTAGATCCTTTGCATTATTTTATAAAATGTGGATAAATATAGGGTAGTTTTGGTATTTTGTCATTTCTGTAAATTATGTCTGAGCTTAAAGAACTTAAATTTTCAGAATTTCGATAAGGATCTTAGAGGCATCTTCATAAGCATCACTCTGTTTGTGTGATAAAATAAGCTCTCACATCACAAACACCAAAGAGTGCATGCGATTACATTCAATGATACAACAGATCCTTTCCGAAAAATGTCCAAGGCATGTAGTTTTGAAGATTGTAAATGTTTAAACAAGATGGCAAAAAGTTTATTAAAGAACTTCAAAAAAATAATTCTGACTTTGTTATTGTCAAATTAGATTTTCCATTCAAAATAAAAAATTCAGGTATTGTTGAAAGTAATCAAATCCTTTCTGCAATCTTTAGAAACCTGAAAATCAATTTGTCCAACGCTGTCCATATTGTTAACAATTTTAATATGATGTGATAGTTATCAGATCTTATGTTTTACAAGATACCAAAAGTTTCATGACAGGATTAAGAAAGTGCATCATATATGGCTTCTTTTTATATTGCACCCATTCTTCTCATAATAAAGAATGAAAACAATTGAGAGAGCAAAGCAAGAAGAATCAAGGGAAACACTAATTTTGTTGTTCATTCTCAAACTATTTGTGAGAAAGTGAAACTAATGGTGAACAAAAACCATAAGCATTATGGGTAACACAAATTCTTCCATCATTATCTAAGTGATATAAATATTAACACCACAAGCATGATTAATGATAAAACCATTTCAATGATAGTCCAAGCCATAGAAAGTTAATTACTATTTCAGAGAGACATCACCAGGTACTTCATTCATGCAATGATTGCATAGCAAACACTATCTTACCAGCTTATTACACATACAAGATTGTATTGCAATCATTAAATATTACAAACTAGTAAACCATCTTATTTCAGATGCTTAGAGATCATTCTAAACTCCCTCAAAATTTAGTTTATAGCCAAAAACTTACCTTTAAGAAATATGACAGATATGACAAACATATACATTATGATTGCAGAACATGATGACGATATTCAGCTAGAGCCCATATGGGGAAGATATTATGATAGGTAGCATAAACCATCACAAAGTAGCATAAAGGAAGGCTTAGCAGACCTGAAAGACCCATAAAGAGAGGTATGAAGATATGAAATGGTACAAAATATGAATAAACTTGTCAATAAAGGGGAGTGCTCAATACAATGCAAACTATCAATATAAGTTAATGATGTGATACTTTTATACAAATGAGATAATGCAATAATATTTCCCCAGGTAAACACTAAGGGGTGATGTTAGACTTACTTGTACATAGATACCTTTCTACTTGCAATTGGTAAATGGAAAATCAGGTAATTGACAACACATAAGATTGAAAATAGGTTTTACTAATAAGGGAATAATTTTCTTTGTTACCAGTTCAACATAAAATGAACTAAAGATAGAAAAATGTTCAAAAACATCTAAAAATAGCATAGGTTCATGGCTCTGCAATTATTAACCTGCTGAATCTTCACTCTTTCTTCACAAGTACTCGATTAAACTTCCAAACTAACTACAACTACAAATCAAGTTTAGTTAGCAGTATATTCATGGCCACAAGTTTTCAATATAAACGAAGGCTATATTCCAAAGCTGTAAATATACAAAACTGAATGTAACAATTTTGAAGTTCTTGCTAACATGCATTCTAATTGCAAGGCTATTTCCGCTCAATAGCCACATCACAAGCCATGCTAGAATGAATTAAAGTCACATTTATGCTCTTTGCTGGCAAAACGGGCTATAATTTTCCCAATTCCTTGCTTATCCATTTAGTGACTTCTTCTGGCACATGAAAGTGCTTACATAAGCTACTCCCGTGACTTTGAAAAGAAAGTGGATGCTAAAGAAGATGATGATGAAGAAGATGTAGGTGACTCCCCTCCATATGTTTTGACAGACTTTGGCAATTCACCTCCTGATGAGAAACATGTTAACTTGTTTCTCTGTTGTGTAGATTTCACTGGAGACCCTGCTGGCGAGCTTTGTTCCGTCTCAGAGTAGGTATGCATTGTTAAACGTCCATCCAAATAATCTACAATTGGTGAATCTGGTATGTTCACTTTATATAGATCAGGAGCAACAAGGCCAGATTCACTAGTCCACTCACTAGCACGTCCTCTGCCATTTGCTGTGCTGATATTCTCAGGTTCTGATGCCCATGAGGCACTTTGGCTACGAGGACTCCAAGGAGCATCCAGTTCATATCTTTGGTCCCTTTCAGCTCTCTGCCATAGAAAAATAGACAATTTGTCAGGATCTCCTCACCATGCTTTGAATCTCTAGTCTCAACTAGTTCTTATTAGCAAAACAGATCTCACCCTAGAGTGAAAGATGTACCTTTTCCCGACTATACCTTTTCTGCCTCGTATAGAAATTCCATGGTGTCCACTGGGCAAGCAAGAGCCTTCAACTGCTTACTAAGAACAAGTATGGTTTCCTGGCACTCTGCAAGCTTCCCTGCAGCCGCAGCTATGTCCTTTTTCTGAAATTACAGTTAAGTACAAGTTACTCCACTGCTATAGGACTTTAACAAACATTATTGCAATTGTCTAAGAAGAACAGACTGACAAGGGAAGGCTATAAAACCAACACAATTTGTTGAGAGAACTACTCTGGCCATGTGATTGACTGGCTCTATAACTGGGTAAATCTTGCCATTTAACTCTTTTAACTGTCCCGCTCAATAGCATGGTCATGTCATTCTGTTTAAGATAAAAGCAGATCCAAAAAATTGTCCAGACTCACACATGTGGCCTAAATAACTTATTTCCTTTCACACTTCAAGCTTTTCTAAAATACTTCATGAATAGCTGATGAATTTATTTGTAGCCCACATATTAGAGTCACATTGTCCAAAAGACACAAACCACCATACAATATAATGAATTACCTGAACAAGTTATTAAAAACTTCTACGGAAAAATACAATGAAGAATCCATTCAATACTCACAAGGGTGTATTACGGACTCCACATAGCCACTACCATATCTTCAAGTAGTATTGGTTGTCAGTGGTAATATGGTGACTACCACATGCAACTACAAAAGCTATTGCCAGTTTTGAGCGGACATAATAAATATTGAAATGAAGAACAAAAGCTATTTAAGGACTCCAAATCTTAACACAACATGACTAACATGGTCCTATAGAGTGGAAATAACTACATTAAACACCTATGTGATTAAGACCTTGATTCCTGCCCTTTGGGTACTCAGAAGCCTAATCTTTGAATGAACTGATGCATTATAATTGTACTACATGGTTCCATAGTGAAAATCTCCTTCAGCTCCTCATTCTCTGATAAATTTTGGGGTATCATGCTCAAGAAGCAACCTTACTATTTCTTTTTGTTATTGCATTCAAGCATAAATGACTGACAATGAAATTCAACAATTGAAATATGGATAGATCAGAATTCCATTCACTAGAAAAATGCACTAGTCCTTGACAACTGAATGAATTTCTAAGTATTTAGAATTATTCATTGCTGTGAAACCTATTGGTGTAAAAATATTGCATTCCAATTTGTGGCAATCTATTACTTTGGAATGAGTACTCGTCAACAAATTGACTACTACACTTAACATATATAAGCTTGTAACTTACATGTCTTACATTTTTCACAGTCTGCTTGAAAACACACCTGATTTCTTACATCTGATTAGATTTTCAAATGCAAAATGTGAGTTCATCTGAAGCAGATCTGACAAGCATGCCACTCTTGTCAGGTTCATGACCAAAGAGCTCTCTATACTCTGTTCATACAGAATTCTTCTTTAAATCCACAAGACTTTGAGTGTTTCGTCTGCATCTTGGGCATCCAATTATTCCATTTCATTCAAGTTGGCCAGAACAATGCTACTAGAACTTTATCTGCTTTCTAAGCTTGCTTGAATTCTGGGCGTGTGTTTTCTGAATCTTCCTATGTTCATGTCTACCTGTCAGAGGCAGCTTCCATCACCTGTTGAAGTTAGGGGAAGTTGATCTTCCTATGCTTGAAAAAATCAGTTGCATAATGCAGAAGAGAAAAGGCATTTGCAATGCAATTCTAAGTGTTGCAGTGATGGTTTCTGCCAGGGCATCATCCTCTAGCACAATTCAAACGGTTTAATTTATAGCAAAGCTCATGTGGATTACATTTTGTGAATGCTCATAGAATTTCTAAAGGATAGCTGCCCTGTGTTGCCTGCTTCTGTACCCTATACAGTTGCCAGCCATGTAACTATCATGGATATCGGGGAAAAGGAGAATCAACTGTAATATTTGCAGAAAAAAGGCTTCTGGAAAATTCACTTCCGCATATTCTCCAAAACTAGTGACTGTAGATGTTACTGAAGCACAAGTGCTCTGTCCAACAACCTATGAATTTCTTGCAAATGTATATGTATGTAGTCAATTCTAGACTCTACATAAGTCCAAAATCATGATCCATAAGCATAGGTTATATATGAATCAGATCAAATAGCGTGGAAAGAAAAAAACAGCAAAAAACAAAGAATCGACAAAAAAGTGTAAAGAGAGAAGACAAATAGATAAAACAGAACATGAATCCCATTGTCCTTCTCCAAGAATTGGAGAGGCTAGAGATGGAGTTATTAAATACCACCTATCTCAATACACAAGCAAGGAGACTTGCAAAAGAATATAATCCCAAAACCTTTTATTGATACTAAGATTAAGGGGAGGAAATCCAATGACCATGAACATAATTGGCACAAAAGAATGCCAGCTATTTGTGATGCAAAATTTCCTCTAAGATGAGACTCCTTGTGGCTTGCCTAGTTCATTTTGTATATGGGCGCTCCCTCTGAACTAAAGGAAGGCTTTATGGAACAGGATCTACAGATAGAAATTGCAAATATTGGGGTTATCCAGAATATGTTGATCATGTTTTTGGAGGTGCCTTTTGTTGAGGAAATAGGACAGGATAGAAGGCCATTCTATGGGTATGTTGACATCATAACTATATTGGCGGGCTGTCCTTCTCAAAGATCCTTGGTGATACCGCAAATCTATATGGAATGCATGGCAGGTAATCAGGACAGTCTTTGGAGATAGAGTTATTAGGCACCTATCTTAATGTGCAGGCCAATAAACTTGTATAAAAAGATGAACCCTAAACCTTTTATTGAAAGTAAACTTAAATAGAAAATGGTATTCGAATGATGACAAACATGAATGGCACACAATCGGCACAAAAGTTTCCTCTATCTGGTTGTAATGCAAGGTTTCCCTTTAAGATGTGGTTACTTTCATGGTTCATTCGGTCTATGTCACTCGCAACTAAAGCAACCTGCGTCATAAAACAGGAACTGGAATTGCAGCTTGACCATGCTTTTGTGACACAAAAGTGCGCAAGCTATTTGTGATGAAAGGTTTCGTTTAGGATGAGATTCCTTCCCTGGTTCATTATCTATATGGCACTCCTAACTAAAGGAAAGCTCCATGAAACCGGACTAACAGATAAAAATTGTAGCTATGCCTATTTGGAGGTGCAAGTTTGCTAAGGAGGTCAAACTTGGATATAAGACCATTTTATGGGTATTTTTACATTATAACTTTATTGATAGGTTGTCCTTTTCAAGGACCCTTGATACTGCTATAAATCTATCTCGAATGTATGGCAAGTAATCAGGGTAATTTTCAGTAGGGTAAGAGATGATCTGTTCCACAGTGGAGGAAAGCCCCATGCTCAGTTCTAACATATTGCTTGATTGGCTGTAGGACCAATATTCTACTCAGTCCAACTCCCCCACTTTGTGTGCAACTCTATGAGTGCTTAAAGAACTTCTCACCTCCTCTGTACCAAAATGTTTGAATATCTGTACCTATAATTGGTGGATTTTCAATTTCCAATTATATAGCCATTCAATTATCATATCATCTGATTGCTTTAAGAAATTTTGTGTAAAGCTAATGTACAATCTAGATCTGGTGCACTTGCCCTGGCATACGTCGATAGTGGGGGAACCTGGGGATGTTAATTCGATGTAATGATGGTTTTTGCATCCCTTTTAGTAATCTTCCTATCAGGCTTTTAAAGATAATGAAAAAAATTGCCCCAATTCTGAGGATTGTGCAAGAATTTAAAAAATACACAACACCAAAATGCTGAAAATTGCTACTGAATAGCACCATGGCTTTTGTTTCTAGAGTTTGTTGGCTGAAGTACAATACTTTACAAATGGGCCTGGAAGCAAACTATTATTATCAATTTGAACGGTTAAAATACTACACCTACACAAAGAAAAATACAGGAAAATTGGTTAATTCAACTAAAAGCATTGCAGTTATAACAATTGGATCAAGCTCCACTATGCTTACTCTTCTTTCTGGGCTCCAAGCTTGCCCTTCGGAGTCCCTCTCTTTGCATAGAAACGGATCAAACCTGTCCAGAGCTTGTAAACCCAGATGGTGCTCCCGAAAAGAGCCAGAATAACAGTAACCATCCATGAACTAGCCATCCAGTAAGGAATAACGGCATCTGCCTTACCAGCTAAGTAGAAGGAGGCCAACTTCCATGCCAACCAAGGTCCAACAATGCACCTCACCACGGTAAAATACACAGTGAAAAATGGAGAAACAGAGCTATAGATCATGTTGGCCAAGGCAGACTCCGTTTTAGCCATACGAGAAATAGTCCACACATTCTGTAATGGAGTCGTCGATTCCCCTGCAGCTATCAGAGAGATGGCCGAGAGCCCTCCATGACCTGCATAGTACCTGCAAGTTACTAGGTAGAAGGAAGTTGCAATATGGTGAAATATAAAGAGGTGATCAGATGGGTTGGCAAGCAAATAGTGGAGCAAGTCCACAACGAAATATGCAGTGCTGAACTCCATGATTTTGTTCTCTAAATCTGTGTTGGGTGCATCAAGCTTCCATGGGTTACTGCGCATGTCGTGAGCAGAGAGAATGCAAGCGATGGTTGCATGAACGAATGAGATGCCACAGCTCGCAGCCTCGAACCTGTTCTTGCCCTTCAGTTTCGCTTTCTGTGCCCTGTGAGCTGAGGGATGCCGGGTCAATGCAACCCCGGTCAATTCCAAATTCAAATGAATTGAGGTGTGAATAGCGCAAAAGAACGATGGAAATCTGTTAGATATCCATTAATCCGAGGGTGGCGACTGATGGAGCTCGCGAGGTGCAGGAGGCTGGCGAGGAATGCGACAACCAGAGCCAGAGGTTTTTCGGCGCCGACAAAACCGGGCCCATTCCTCCGCCTGGGTAGGCTACTCACTATTTTACATAGGAAATTGTATTTAGCCCGATTTTTTGAATTATGCGAAAATTGACGGTGAAATCTTGATTGTTGTTATTTAAACCCCAAAACATAGGCACTTCATATACAATGGTTATCATCAAATTGTGATTCATCAATTTCTTGCAGGAATTTAGAGTATTAGACCGAAAGCTTCCAAAGTAGCAATAAAGACAACTCGTTTTACCATTAAGATAAAAATATAAAATTACTATTTAAATTTTAAAATATTCATTGAGCTGAGAACCCAGAGTGTAGAGGCAATGTGCAAGTATGTTGTGCTCAGGTTGAAGTGTTTGTGCTCAACTTGAAGTTGACAAGGGTCTCTCTTAAAATAAAATAAAATATTCTCTAAATAAAAAAGAAATGTGAGCAATAATAAAAAAGAAAAAAGAAAAATTACACATTGTATTTTGCACTATGAAATAAATTTCCACAAAAAAATTCAATCACTCTCTACTCATATTAAATATGTGCTTAAAATAAATCTATACTAATATATTAACAAGCCACATCAAACTCATTAATATGTTTTTTATTTTATAAATACTTATATCGGGAAAGTAAAAATAGACTCATTAATGTATTTTTTATTTTATAAATACTTACATCGCGAAAGTAAAAATAAACTTATTAATAGAAGTTTCTAAACCTTCCGTCTAATATATCTATACTAATATATTAACAAGTCACATGCAACTCATTAATATATTTTTTATTTTATAAATACTCATAATCGGAAGATAAACTCATTAATAGAAGTCTCTAAACCTTCTGTCTAGTAGTCTCTAAACCTTCTGTCTAGTAGACTCTTTAATAAGTGTAAAATTACAAAATTCTACGACCCATAAAATTTCATATAATTTCCGATCAAAGTAAAACACCAACAGTGAAGCACTGTGAATAAAAAGATTGGCAGGTAAACTCATTAATAGAAGTCTCTAAACCTTCTGCATACTCACTCTTTAATAACTGTAAAATAAGTGGAAGTCATATTTTGTTTTTAATTACAAAATACTACGAGCCATATAATTTCCAGTGAAAGTAAAACACCAACATTCTTTTAGCTAATGCTCCATTATTTTCATAAATAATGGTTTTATTTATAAAAATGGTTTTAGCTAATGCTCCATTCTTTTCATAAATAATGCAATTAGTAAATAGTAGCGGCGTTCGACCCGACGACCGAGAAACAATGATGTAGGAATATTCCACACCATTAAATGTAACTGTTGAGGGAGTGGGAGGAATATTTCTGAACGAGATGATAATCACCGTCGGATTAGAGTGAGGGAGTGGGAGGAATATTTCTGAACGAGATGATAATCACTGTCGGATTAGAGAGTGGGAGTGTAAGGAGTATGGAAAGAATTATGGCTTTCTAAAGATAGAAAAGCTGGGCTAAAAAGCTATCTTCTGTCTTTATAAATCCTTTGCCTACCCTCCCCGCGGACATAATTCAAATCTGTGTGTTCATATTTCGCTGTTTTGGTGTGAAGGAGATAGACAAAACGAAAGTTTAGAGGTCTTTAATGCCTACCGACTAGCGATAGATTGGCTGCAGGCATGAATTCGTTTGTGGAGGTCTGTAATGCCTTTTGAAAATCGATGATCAGATATAGAATTGTTGCTTTCATGGACGCCCGGCCTGTAGGTTCTTCGCACGCTTCATTTACAACTTATTTTACAAGTAACGCTGAATTCTTGTTTTTTTTTACTAGATACTGATATACTTTATTCTTCCAATAAATTTATTTGGCAGTTTTTGTTCTGTTCTGTTCTGTTCGTATCAATAATCTTTATTTCAACATTTATTCTCTGCTCTGTTCTGTTTGTATCAATAATTTTCTGTTCTGTTTGTATCAATAATTTTCTATTTTAACAATGTCATTTATTCTGTTCTGCATGTCAGACTACTTTTGAAGTCTAAGGTGGTTCAAATTGGGATTTAATGGAGAATGATGGATGGATTGAAAAATAATTATTGCTTTCTTGGGTGCACATCCTCTGTGTTCATTCACCGCGAATTTTTACAGGTATTTGTGATTTATTGCTTTTGTTTCCATTCAATGGATTGTCATATGATCTTTAATACCTGCTAAATATGTATGATCAGTTATAGTAACAGGAATTATGGCTTTCATGCATGCACAGTTAAGTTTCTTGGAAGATTTATTCAAAACTTATTTTAGAAGTATTTCTGAGTTTTATTTTAGAAGTATTTCTGAGTTTTTTTCTTTCTTAGGTTAATAGATAATAATATACATCATTTTTCTAACAAGTTTAGGTAGCGGTCTTTATTCTTTTCAGTTTCAATAATTTATTTATTCTTTCTCTGCTTTCTATTTCCCATGTCAGACTAATTACAGATTTGTCCTTAAATGCAGCTTTAAAAAATGGATAGGAGGAATTAATGTTTTATTGGATGCGCACCCTGCGGATTCATTGGAGCCTTCATTCACTACCAACCAGTTTTTACAGGTATTTGCGAATTCTCGGTCATGTTAGGCACTTAATAACAGTGATGTAATTTAATTTTGCAAGATAAATGCAAATTTATGTAACAATGAGGAGTATGTTCTGTTCTCTTCTGTATCGATAAATGTTAGGTTCGGTTTTGTGATCTGTGTTGAGCGTTGCTTTGGTATGCCTTATGTCCAACTAATTTTGGTAGATGTAGTCCTGCCATACCTGTGGCTATTATCTAGGGCTCGGTTTTCTTAATTTTTAAAGAACCAAAACTAACCTGAATATATGTGTCGTGACTAGAAACTCCGAGGCGCTAAAACTTATGGCATCATTGGCACTGTAAACATAAGATATACACATCCAAAGTCCAATCCATTAGTTAATGAAAACAGTGAATAATCCTTTGGTTAATGAAAACAGAGCATCCGGCTTACCGACATCGTAGGTCACGACCGGTGTGGCCGGCACCACAGGCCACGTCCACGGTGCCCGGTGTAGTCCAAAGGCCACGACCAAAGCGTCCGGCACACGCTTTTGCTGGCGGGCATTTTTGTCGAGCTTCCTAACACAGTCACGTATCGACGATAACCATAGGTCACGACTAAAGCGTCAGACACGTGCTTTTGCCTTTGGTGGATAAGATTTAGGCACCCTAACACCGTAACATATGGAATGACCATAAGATCAAATTCTAATCTATGAACTTGGGTTATAAGAGTTGATGTTTTGGTTGTCATAGCTAACTTCAATTTCTATTGGTGCACTTGGTGTCAGGCTAGTTTTTCATAGGTTGCATTTACATTATAATTTTGTACAACTTTTACTTAGTAGTGTTTATTAACAACTGGATTAAACTAGGTTTAATTTTTTAAATTTTGGATTAAATTTCAAAGTATTTAATTTTTAATTTTATTTTTTTTAGTATTGTAAGTGTAAAAAACATTTTTGAATCTTTGAATTTTTTCAATGTTCTTTTTGTATGGGTAGAAAATTTATGTTTTAGATGAAAAATGTATTGTTGTAAGGTTGGCTTTTCATATGCTAAGTTTAAGCGATATTATGTTGTAAAACCTTCACTTGTTAGGAGTTTTTCATTTACATCTTGATTAAATTAGGATTTAATTTTTTATTAACTTTTTCACATTTTAAATATTTTAAATTTGATAAACCTTTCATTATTCTTGTTGTATGTGTACAAAAACATTTTTGAATTTGAGAAAGTTTCCAGTATTCTTGTTGTATGTGTGGAAAACTCCATATATAAACTTTTGAATTTCATTATTTTTTCTACTTCAATGCATTGTTTTATATGCATGTGTGTGTTCGGTGATGTTGAGATCATAGGTCAAGCATAACCCTAATATTGGATAGAAGAATAATTTACATAATTGTGGGATGCTTTTGCTAGGATTGTGTGAGTCTAAATACCTCACGAGATAGTTTTTATTCCCCATAATTGCCTCAAACCCTTAACCTCTCCCCATGAGATTTGAACTTAAGAAAAACATATATCTATGATTGCTTCAAAGAAACTTCACAATTATCTACACATGCAAATGTGTTGTACTGTGAAGTTTCTTTAAAGCAATAAGATATTGTATCATCATTAAGTTGATCCATGGGAATAACATTTTATTCAATAATTGCTTCTCTTGTGATATTTGTTGGAATAAATGCTTAAACTAATGTAATAAGTCACATTTTATAAGTGACAAATTAGTTTGTGAGTTGCTATAGGTGGTTGGAATATTATCTCAACCTCTCCTCCTAAATTAGGAATAACTTAGATCTGATAACAAGCTAAAAACTCTATATAGTAGAGTTATAGCAAAATTTGATACAATTTTTTTTGTGTGATTATGAAATATTAATTTGGTATCAAAGAGAGCTTGGGCCTCACTCCCTCATGGGAGTCCATCTGGTGTGTTGTTTGTGCTATTTGTATTAATGGTTTGTCCATCATTTGATATAGTTGTTTCCTAGGAGAATATTTTGGTATAGCTATTGTTCACTAGCTATTGCCTGAAAAATGTTTTTCCCTCGCATTTCCAATCACGGGCTAGTGTTGTCCATCATGGGGTGAGGATATTATATCTTGACGCTGTTGGAAGTTGTGGGCATCTCACATTTATCAACCATTTCCCAAGGCGTATGTTCCATCGATGCATATCAAGTAGGAACAATTGCTAGTGAAGGCCATTGTGACACACAAACCGATGATTTGTTTCTTTCAAAGTCCAGGAACCCAAGATTTATCAATTATGCTTCTAAATTTTTAAGATTAAAATTTGATTAGTTAGCGTTGTCAATATGTTTGAGGTTCCCACATTTTCCTGTTGTTTTTGGCACAAGGCTAGCTATCCACAATTGGGCATTTGGACAAAGGACATTTGTGGGTTACCGCACTCTTAATGTAGTTCAATCTAGTGGCCAAATATTGCAACAATAAATGTTCTAAGATAATTGGAGGCATGCACATCTCACTCTGTATAGTAATTAGAAGTTGCAATGAGGTATGGTATAGTAATGTTCCACATACTTGTTTGATTGAAGATGACAGTTGTCTTACAATTCCCTACAATGCATCAATTTTGGCCCATTATATTCTCCTCGTGAAACATGGCCTATATCATTACGATCACAGTGATATTGTGGAATTTATGGACTTTAATGGTATGCCTTATTTATAGAAGGAAATATTATTCTAGGGCAAGAGCATTTGATTCAAATCTAACTATCAATGCTAATAATCATATGGAGGACAAGGTTTCACAACTCTCAAATGGAGTTATTAGTGATGAAAGACTGATATCTCGATGGTAGTATAGTTAAATTAATTTTATAGAAAAATGTTGTTATATATAATTTTGTTTGTAAATTGAGTGACGATGAATGTTCAAAATCAAAGGTGAAAGAGGTAATGGTAAAATAAAATTGTTTTTCGAAGCTAAATGAGATCAAGTGCAAGTAAAAGGTTCAATATGGATGGTTGTCTTGTTAGTTCAAAAGTTGTGGATCTAGGGAAGGATCCCTCATTAGATTGTTGAAGACATCAAAGTATGCGACAACTTGTGGATCTTGTTTAGAATTGATTTTGGGAGATCCATGTTTCGGGAATTCAACTTGGAGCTACACCTTTATGAATTTTACGAGACAACTTGATGAAGCTCAAGATGGTTTGAAAACTATAAATCATTTAAAGAATGTTTGATTAGGATTTTTTGTTGTGTATATGTGATAATGTAAGCATTAAGAGGGGTGTTCGAATTAATGCTTACATTAATATAATAAGTCACTTTCTATAAGTAACAAATCAGTTCGTGAATTGTTAGAGGTGGTTGAGATATTCTCTCAACCTCTCTTCCTAAATTACGAATAAGTTAGATTTGATAATAAGATAAAAATTCTATATAGTAGAGTTATAGCATAATGTAATATAGTTTTTGTATGTGTGCTTATGAAGTATTAATTATATAATGATATTACATTTTAATATACTATTACGAAAAATATACAAGAGACAAGATTGAGCACTACCAAGGATCTATAATGGTCTTGCTTAATATTTAAGATGGAGAAAAGTAAGTAAAACATTACAATGATAATGTATCTTAAGCAAGTATGTGTTTTGAGTTGTATAAGATTTAACCTCGAGTTTTCATTTAAAAAACAGTGGGAGTGCCTTCTTCCGATCTATATAAATGATAACACAATGAGAGAAAAGGTTTTAGATAAAGATGATTATAGGGATATGTAGCACACTAATTCAAGATTTAAAACCATGAGGATTTATAAACATGCAATAATATATATGGAAAATGTTACCCAATGGCTCAATAATATATACAAAACCAAGTGCAACAAATTTCACTCACACAAAAAGTAACAGAAAATAAGATGGATGGTTTAAAGAAAGATGTAGAAGCTAAGATGGATGGTTTAAAGAAAGGCGTAGAAGCTAAGATGAATGACTCGGAAGCTAAGATGGAAGGCGTGGAGGCTAAAAATGTTGAGATTAGGAATTTATGGCTCAATGGCCAAAAATCAGGTGGGTACTTCCCATGGCTTTGTTTTTCATCTTTACTATTCCAGCTACCTCTCCATCATTTTATAATTGTGGGAGGTCTACTACTCAACTATCAATTGTCCTCAATAACTAAGTTGTTAAATTGGAAAGAGAGGGAATAAAATTCAACTTTGAATTTAGCAAAACGGCTCTTCTTGTTAGTTATCAACACAATTGACAAGGTCACCCATAGCCCCTCACTAGTTCCCTTATTTTCTACTGTAACTTTTGTTTATCTCTTTCCCTTCCTAGAGAGTTGGTATCACCTTCACTCCTCCTTAAGGTAACCCTCTAAATTCTCCTCTCTAAGGCGATATTCACATCAAGCTTGCTAGCATCACCAATATTTCTCTTATTTTTAATGTTGCATGGCCTAAATAGGCTCTTGCATTATATCTCAAACACTTGGCTAGGTGTATGTATTATTCATGTTAACCCCTAAGTTGTAGGGGTAACTAGAGGATATTTTTTTTCACTTATTGTAATCACAAATCAACATACGAGCCTAAAGTGTGACCATTGTTGTATCCATGTGTTGTATTGGGCCATTCTTTGATGATCTTTGTGAAGTGTTTAACCTAGGTGGTATATCCAAAACATTTGTGGTCGATCATATCTTGTCTTTTGAATACCCATCTTCAAGATAGTCATTTGTTTATGTTCCCATCTGACTATCCTTTGGTGGCATTAAGGCTATGCCATGTTGGTCATTTATGACCTAGGTAGGTATGCAAGGGTATTGAAATGGATCTACTAGTACACATGATCTAAGGGAGCCTCTAGTTTTTCTCACTCCTTTCTATGTAAAGTGTTGCTCATGTTGTAAAGGTTTTCACACCTATATAGACACATTTATCTTATGCCCAAGCATGGACACCCATCTTATGTATTTGGCACAATTTGGCATGGGAATTTTGGAGATGATTCTATAGTTTTTGATGCAGTTTCATATTTCCTGAGGCAATTTCATAGTTCTTATGGTAGTACACATATCCTGAGGCACTAGTCACATCATCCGAGGCATAATCAGGCTTCTTTTGTATGCATGGGCATCTTCTTGGCATGTCCAAGTGTGGGTAATATTCTACATCCATGTTAGTTAGACTCATTTGTGTAGTCTCCAATCATTCTCAACTTGACGTATATCCTTACTTCTTCTTGTTTCATTTTTATTTACTTATACTTGCTTTCTACCATATTGCTCACAGTCAATCCTTTTTCCATCACTGACTGTGAATGTGAGTTTTCTTATGAGATTTGGAAATCCTTACCTAATATATGAATCATTGATTACAATGATGGGAATTAGTATTTTCCATTTTTTCTCTTATGCCTCTCTCTCTCTTCACATTTTATCTCCTCTAGTTTTGATCACCTCATTAGTGATTGGTTCTC
This sequence comes from Pinus taeda, assembly GCA_000404065.3. Classification (NCBI taxonomy): domain Eukaryota; kingdom Viridiplantae; phylum Streptophyta; class Pinopsida; order Pinales; family Pinaceae; genus Pinus; species Pinus taeda. Next base: position 25,395 of record APFE030068351.1, read on the forward strand.
TTTAGGTCATTTCCTCAAGTAGGGCCCAACTTGAGATAACTTCTTCCTAGATGGGACTAGTCACTGTGCTCCTTCCTCCTTGTCACTTCTCTAGAATATTGGTATTGGTTGTTGCATCTGATGGACTGCAGCTATAGGATTGATTAATCATTTATCCAATGTATCCTTACTCTAACCTTTTGCTTCTTAACATTGCTAGAACTACCTAGTGTTGTCTCCAATTTTCTTTCCTTTTCCTCTATCTATTTTTCTTCCTTTTTTCATTCTTCTTCTCTCATTATGTCACTAGCTACGTAATTGTGGTAGATATTTATTTCTTCAGCGGTAAGCCATTAGCTACGACATCAATCATCCCTTTTGTTTAGTTTAGGTATCATATATCTAGCTACTATTCATTAAATTGCATTTTTTTTTAATTTCATTTATGCTTCTTTCTTGATAGTTTTCCCATCTAGTATGTTAAGATATCCAAGTGACATTTTATCTCTCATATGGCTTTCCCTAAACTAGGTCTTTCATTTCATTTCCTTGAACTGGGATAAGTGTAGGTGTCTATCTCTTCCACTTTTCTTCTTACATTTTGTTTTGGCACCTAATTTTGTAGTCTTGTCACTATTCTACTTCTATGGTAGTTAAGCTTCCCAATCTATCTTATTTTTAATATATGTATATCATAATCTAGCTATTGCTTTATTTTTGTAGAAGTTACCCTTTCTTTTATCCTTTCCCTCATTCTTTGTTTGACATGTGTCTTTACTTCTTGGTCGAGTCAAGACTAACGTTATGATCACATATACATAGCTTTCTCAGCAATGAAATTGTCACACTTGCGATTTTCACATGTGTTACAACCCAATTATGATCTTTAGATTAGAAAAGTATATTTGTATACAATGAATGGTTGAGTTCCAAGAAATGTAATGTGTAAACTTTGTACATTGAAAGTAATAACAATAAGATAAATAAACATCTATAGACAAGAAGGTGAAGAAGAGGGGGTGCCATGATTCCACGAGCCTTTATCTATAACTTATATAATCACTTCCGCCTCCACCTCGATGCCATGCAATAAAACAAAATCTATCTTTATACTCTAACCCATGCTTGTTTTCTACCATAGGCATTGCAAAAAACTCAAGAGCATTAGAATCTTTGACCTTCAAATTACAATTACCTACCACCAAGCAGGAACATGGGGTTCAACTTAGAAACTTCATATTTGGTGGCACACACATGTATTTGTTTGTTTTTCCTTGGCAAATTAGAATAAGGTTTATGTCTAGAACATGATCACAAACACATTAAGATGCCACAACACAAGCACGTTAAACAACGAAAAATGTACAATAGTAAATCAATGAAGTACACAAGAATTTTTGCTACTTAAAACTTGCTTTATTACAACATTAATACAACAAACATGGGGCTCACGTACCAGGGATCATGGCCCTTACAATTAACCTTGATACAAGGAAAACTAGGGCTTGATGTCAACAATGTATGAAAACCAATATACCCTTGAATAAGACACACTTGACCTACTTGTTGAAGGATATCTCACACCATCCATTTCATTCCACATACCTTGAACACCTTTGGTAGATCCTTTGCCACCTCTTTTGCTGCTCGCAAGTACTTCTGCAACTTCATAATTCTTGCATCTTCAGCTGCTCAATTTGCCTCTATCAATCCCTTAGTTGCTTCAAAGGTGACTGATCTTAGGTTTCCTTCAAACAATGCCTTTGTTGCTCGAAGGTCACTATCAGAAGGTTTTCCAAGTTGTCCACTTACAGTCACTTTTCTCCTCCAAGGATGACTTGAGTAGGCTCATAACCCTTGGCAAAGAGACATGTCCCTTCAGAATATGGAAAACCCACTACAAATATAAACCTAAATTTGTCCATTCAAGCTCAGATTTTCGGTGGAGACAAAACACAAGGTAGAGAAGTAGTGGTAGCCTAGAAAAGCAAGGAACACAAGTTTATGGAATTGTTCTTGGGTTAAATAGTCTCCCACAGGTTTGAGCTAGGAGCAGAGAAGTTGTCATAGTTGCCATGGTCGAAGTTGCCATAGTTGTCATGGTCGAAGTTGTTGTAGTTGCCGTCGTCGAAGTTGTCGTGGTTGAATTTCTCGTAATTCCCGTGGTCGATACTTCTATAGTTGTCATGGTTGAAGTTGTTGTGGTTGAAGTTGTTGTGGTTGAAGCTGTTGTGGTCAAAGTTTTTGTGGTCGAAGATTCCATAGTTGCCATGGTCGAAGTGTTGACTTATTGGGACTGGACAAATAAAGCTTGTTGAAGTCGACTCTTGAGAACATAATAAGGAAGAGTTGGAGAACCTTTGAAGAACTTATGAGCAGGCTTTGGAGGAGTATCGTTAGGAATTCCTTGAAGCATAAATTGGAGGCTTGTTGGGCACTATTGAGGCTTGTTGAAGGGACATTGAAGAATTGGGATTGTGTTGAGATTGAAAGGCTATTTTGAAGGTTTAGTCAAAGCATTGTTGAAGACCCCTTGAAGTCAAAATTAAGAAGCTTGTTGAGGATATTGTGAAGACATATTGGGAAAGAATTATTGAAGGCATAAGCCAATCTTGAAGGCACCCTTGGAGATCATAATGCGCTGATGGGAGCCCTCATAATGTGACCTTGAAGAAAATTGTGTTGGGTGAAATAAAGAGTTGTGGTGACAACTTCTAAGAAGATAAAGTTGTCATTAATGAAGTGATTTCGAGATTAAGTGAAGGCATCGTTGAAGGTGAAGATTTTTTTTGGGCTGGTTGTAGAAGATATTAGGAGCCTTGAGGAACCGTTGAATCCATATTGAAGAATTGAAGTTGTGGGCTGGAGCCCTAGATGATAGGAGTCCTCAAGAATACCAGGTTGGAGCCTGTACCAGTGAGAAGGTTGGAGCCCTAGAGGTTGGTGCCTCATAGTGAGAAGGTTGGAGCCCTAGAGGTTGGTGCCTCATAGAGACAAGGTTGGAGCCTTGGAAGATAGGGTTGGAGCCTTAGAGGTTGAAGCCTCATGAAGTCCAAGTCGGTGCTTGGCAAAGTACAGGGTGGAGCTTGGTGGATTGGAGATTGGTGTCTTCATCTAGGATTGGAGCCCTAATTATTATTGTACTCGATTTATTGTAAAAAGAGGATTGGAGTCCTCGATATATCTGATTAATAGAAATATTTATTTTGTATTGTTCATTTTGTTTTCTATTCATAAGTGATCTAAACTAGTAAAGTAACAATTGTAAAAGAAATATTGATTCACCCCCCCTCTCATTATTTCCAACAATAGGGATCATAGCCAATACCTTCACTCAAAGCCTAACATCTTGAAGGTAGATCCTTAGAACACAAAAGGAAAATCCAAGGAAGAAAGCCTCCAATCCTTCTAAAGATGTCCCTTCTTCAGCCATGAAAACAAAAGATAATCAAATTGGGAAAGCTCCATTGTTCAATGGAAACTTTAAAATATGAAAGGAAAGAATGAAGAATTTATTAATGGCTCAAGGTTTTGAAATATGGGGATCAGTGACTACTAAAATCACGATAGAAGAAGAATCCAAGGAATATAATGCAAGAGTAATAAAGACAATCTTGAGTGGGCTACCAGATCCTATTAAAACCAAAATGGAAAAATGTTCTTCAACAAAATATATGTGGGACAAACTTCAAAATATTGACTCAAAAGGAGCATTGACCATGACCTCCATTCAAGAAGATGATGGGAAGCAAGAAGGAAATCGAGAACCCATTAAGGAAGCTAAAAATAAGAGTGAAGACATCAAGAACAAAGAAGACCTAGAAGATAAAGAAGATGAAGAAGACCTCAAGAACATCTCAAGGAAAAACTTGTAGTTGTCCTAGAAGAGATAAGCAGTTTGAAAAAGGAAAATGAGGAGCTCAAGAAGAAATCACAAGATGGTGACCATGACCTTGACAAGACATGGAAGGAAGTTGACCTATTCAAGCTTCAAGTACAAGAAAGAGAAGAGGAGATCACCAAGCTAAAGGAGGAATTGCATCAAAACAAGAAAAGCTATCATGAAGAAGTCGTATCCATGACAAATCAATTAGATAAAGCAAAGAAAAGGGAAGAAACTTTGTCAAGCCATATTGAACAAAGACATGGAGACTTG
>APFE030068352.1:5813-38841 GCA_000404065.3 Pinus taeda
AATTCACAGTTGCTGCAACACCAGAAACAACAACTGTGCAGTTACTGCAACACCAGAAACAACAACTGTGCAGTTGCTGCAACACCAGAAACAACAACTGACTAAAGCAGGAAAAGTTTTAATTTGCAAAGGATGAAACAGTAACCGTCTGAAGCTGGTAGAACTATACTTGGCCGATGATGATATAGCACGATTAGCCAAACTTAGTCGAAGATGCTAGAACACCAGGAACAGTTGAGATTTACCAAATCGACAACAACAGCGGAATAACCAAGGATAGCACAAGGACCCCGAGGAGATAGACGAAGACTACCAGTTTTGCAACAGCGGAAGGATCCAATTAAACAAAGGACGACAAAGATATACATTGTTGTAACAGTATGCTGTAACAGGAATTAATTTCCTATTTTTGTACAGAAGAATCAAACTGAATAAATAATGACAATCTATTGTAATAGATGTCTCCTCTATAAAGAGTAGACATCTACAGTTGAAAGCTAGCAAGTTATAACGGAAGTATTGTAGTGCAGAGAGTCTGAACTTCTATTGTAATTGAACTTTTTGGCAGATGAATAAAGCACTGTTCTGAGCATTTTAACTTAGCATCTGTGTTCAGGGGAATCTTGTGAGAGGGACAGGGCCCACCTTCTTCACCATATTCACCCATTTCTTTCCTGTTAAGTGTGTGTGTGATTTCTGTACATTTTTAGCCTTGCTTCTGATATTTCCTTTTTGTTGATATGATGTTCCCTTGATCGATTGGCACTGTGAGAAGTGTGTCACCGGTGATTAGGATTTTTCAGTGTGTATTAGCGACTGGTCACAGAGGCAGGTTCTGAACATCCTTATTTTGAGGATAGGGTCCTGGTCCTCTGTTACAAACGACCATCATTTCTTTCTGCAGATTTGTTATCATTAATCAATTTCATTTCATTTCTGCAATAGCTTATGACTGTTGTAACACGGAGTAAGAGTTTGATAGAAAGTAGATCTGTTTGTACTACAGCCTTTAATGCTTTTAGAATTAAGTGCATATAGTACGAGGTCACCTTTGAAACAAAAGGACTTTCCCGGGTTGACAATTTAATGTGGTACTCGATTGTTTGATCAATAAACAATTCGAGCAACCAACACCAACCAGAATTAATAATATTGTCCCAAGCGAGTAATTTGTTACTGAGCATATAATACAACCTTAGACTCATATGCCCATGTAACTTTCAAATATGATCCTACTACTAATGAACAATCCCAGAAGGATAATTCTCCTCCATCTTGGTTTTATATCCAAGATTTATAGTGTAGACAGTAGTATGAGGATTCTTGAACCATGAAAAGACATCTTCTTCTTCTTCAATCAACCTAACATGGAAAGACACCAACTGGATAACATACCTGTGCCATTCCTCAATAAGATCCTCTAGTGACAGGCCTAGTGAATATTTAAATATCTAGCTAGATCTTCTTATACTACCATGTAGGTCTGATATGAGCCCCCAAAAACTAAAAATGTCATGCACAACGCATAAAAACATGGTATTATCAATGGGTCTAAACTCATATTTCACCCCTACCCATGGATCCTCCCTAATTCTAACCTTTTTCTTATTTCTTATATTCTAAATGAACCATCTACCTACAAATGGGAACACATCCATAAAGGATTTCTACATAACATAACTATTTTTATATGATTTTCTTGAAATCTAAACCAATATTCCATTGAAGAGCCTCCAAGATATTTTGACCGTATAACTCAACTCGAGAGAGCCAAGTTGTAAACTATATGTCAAAGGATTTTTCTTGCCAATATTTGTTAAAGAAATGCAATTTTTTATGCCCTAGCCCCCAAGATCTATAGGATAGGTGACCCTTACCATTTAACCAACGAGATTCCAAATTTATCCTTTGAAACCACATAAACTGAAAACACTTCTTCCTGATCTTACTTAGTATTCCCTTAGACACTTTTGCTATTGATGTCTAGCACATGTACATATCGTCTAAAAAACATCTAATCAACATTAGTCGACCCTCTTTGAATAACCATATGTTGACACAATCTGAGTTTTTGGCATCAATTTTTTTGTACATCCATATCTAATCTCCCAAGTCACATTAGAGGAAATTTCAGCCTAAAAGTGGCCTCCTAAGGAAAAATAATAAATAATAGTTAAAATAATAAAATAAGAGTTATGAATTTTGGAGGAAAAAGAAGAAAACTACTTTTTTTTAATTGTATTTTTGTCTTATATCCTTATAGGTTTACTCAAATTTCAAGTGTAGATGCTCGTTGGATGCAAATTAAATTTTTCATCCAACAAGTACCCATTATGCATACTTTTGAGAAGACTCACATTGTCAAAAAATGAAGATACATTAAAAAAGCGTGTTGAATTTTTGTCAATATGGGTCTTCTCAAAAGTATGCATGATGGGTACTTGTTGGATGCTAAATCTAATTCCACATCCAATGAGTGTATACACTTGAAATTTGAGTAAACCTACAAGGAGATAAGCCAAAAATACAATTAAAAAAAATAGTTTTTCTTCTTTTCCCTCCAAAATTTTTACATGTACCTGTTTTTAAAATTAAAGGATTTTGAATGGTTTACATATTATGACATGGAAATTACATGAAATTTTCATAGGATCTTTTAGGCTAAAATTTCCTCTAATCTAGGCATTTTGCTTCAACTTGAACCTAGAGTCAATACTTTTCCAAGGAAAGGGAAGCATAACATCCAAAGGAGCACACATATCCTCCCAAAGGAAAGAGAAATGGATACCTGATTTGTTCTAATTTATTTCCCTTCCCTTGACTACACAAAACAAGTCCAGGATTCAATGAATGCTTTGAAATTCTTATGAGAACCTACACCAAACACAAGGACATTATAAATGAACAATAGGAGAAATGAAAATTTAGATGGCATGATTTTGAGATAGAATAGCTCACCCATAAGTTAAGAATTGATTATCAAACTTATCCCTTCAGCAACTAAAAGAAAAAGAAACAGGGAAAAAGAATATCCTTGTCTCAACCCTTATAAGGCCCCAAAAAAATTTGAAGGAGAATCATCTACAAGAAAAATATAAGTGATCCAGGTGGATATTGGTGGCCGCCTGCCAAGTCCACCTGGACCCCCACCATTGTCTTTCTCAGCATTTTCAGTTGCTTAATTGTAGATACAACTAAATTTTGTTAGTATTTTTCAGGTCTGAACTTCCGGAGCGTTTTGAGGCCTAAACGACGTTTTTTGGGGAATCGGTGGGCAAACATGGAACAGTACATGGACCATGTTGCCCATTCCAAACGATAATGGCTCGAATAGATCTTTCTAAGAGCTATTGTACTCACGGAGATAATATGCTAAAGTACGACCGGAAGTTGATGTACAACTACCCAAACGGGCCCACAGTTGGGGCGTTTTCATCGTCTAGGGTTAGGTTTGGGAATGTTAAGGGTTTTTCTTGTTTACTCAACAATAAATAGGCCTTCGAGCCATTGTAACACAGTTCAAGAGGCATGTATGCCATCACACTCTCTTCTCAGAAGATAGCTACCATCGCCTTAGCTAGTTTATTTCCATTTCTGATTGTAAGCATGTTTCAGTATTTTCCATTAATGAAATGAAGTATTATTTCCACTGCATCTTTGTGTATATGGTTATCTCTGTAATTTGTTGTGTTCCTGTTTAAATCCAGATCAATAAGAAACTATTTGAATACACCCAAGAATCCAATTGATAGACTCCAAGTTTAAACCCATTTAGATCAAGACTAATATAATGAAATTGTAGCTCACTTTGTCATAAGCTTTGGAGAAGTCCAACTTGAGTAGAACCAAGATTTTTTTTAGTTTTGATTGAATAAATGGATTCTTGTGAAAGGGAAACAACATCATGGATTTGATGTCAAGACAAGAACCTGATCTCTGATCTACTCTTCAAACATAAGTTTGCTTAGAAGAGGCTTACTCTAATTGGAAATGATATTTGAAATGACTCTATGAACAACACTGTAGAATGATATAGGCATGTAATCATCAAAATATGAAACCTTATTTTTCTTAGAAACGAGACCCAAAAGCATAAGATTAATGCCCCCAATGAATTCAAAAATATGTTTGGACTCTTTCACAACCTTGAGAACATCATATTTTAAAAGCTCATAGAAGCTAGTATAACCATCCATAGAGAAACCATCTCAACTAGGGATTCCCCCCTTCTTCATAATGAACATGGTAAACAAAGCTCATATTCCATCACCTTTTCTTAAATAGCCTCATTCATTTCATTAATGAAGACTTTGGGAAAAAGTTGAAGAACACCCGTCATCTCCATAATAGGACAACCTTTTGATTCTTTAAATAGAGCACCAAAATAATTTTTTCCTGCCTCTGCTTTATTAGCAACGGATTTAACCATGTCTCCATCCTTATTTTTTATTTACTATATAGTATTTATATTCATGTGGTGGTCAGAATAATTATGAAAGAACTTAGTATTGTTGTCTCCCTTAGAGATCCAAAGCACTCAAATCTTAAGTCTCCATGTCACCTCTTCTTTTTCTAGCAAATATTTTCTATTAACCATATGGTATTTTACAACAGATCATTCTTCCTCCAAAAATACCCCCAACGAGTTGTTTTCATACATGGAGGTAATCCCCTTTCCTGACATCTATTCTCTAAGAAAATCTTGAGAATACTGGTAAAAGGAGGCTACCCCATTTTGAGTAAATTAATGCATATATGAAGGCTTTGAATCTTCTCTTAGGTGGATCCACACCAAATAAACCAAGTTTTGATAATCTTCCTCAAAGAGCCAAAAATGATTGAATTTCATGAGAGAACGATGTTTTTGATAAATACCTTTACTTCATAGGAAAATGGGAAGATGGTCAAACAAGCTCCTAAACCCCACCCAAAACTTAAGCTTCCATAAGTTATCTACCAAATATGCTAATATTACAAATTGATCCAGCTACTTTGATACCCTCTCTTGACCTCACCTCTGATTCCACCAAGTGGGGATGAGCTTTGGAGGATCCATTTCTACCAATTGAATAGATTATATCAAATGTAAAAATAAGCTCTCTAGGGGGTCCTTCCTTAGACTTGCACCCCGCACTTTCTAGACTTGCAAGTTTAAATTAATATCTCTACCCAAAATAATGTTTGGTCCTGATAAAATGCTTGCATCAGATAAACCTTTCCAATAAGTTGTTTTTTCACGTAAGGGCCATATAAGTTGATCACGCTAAATGAAAATGTTATAATCTAAACTTAAAAGTCCGCTACTATGCCAAAATCAACTAGTACTAATGCAAAAAGCTTGAGGTTTGGAGTCCAAGCAATGATAATACCACCATAAAGGAATTTTTAGTCTAATAGATAAAAGAACTAGTTTTTTATCCAAGGAGACAAGATATCTTCTACCTTGAGCCCATAACACATAGTCTCTTGAAGCAAAATCACATTAAGAGAATAATTTTTGACTAGTATTTTGAGGGCTTCTAGCTTTGGAGAAAACCTTGCTCTAAGGGGTCGAATGGTTGTGTCTTGTTTACTCCATTGAATTTTGTTTGTGGATTGTATATAGGGTAGGGAAATGTGGGACTTCCTCACCACTTGGCCCACATTGGATATTTCTAAAGGTAAACCCCCATCAACCAAACCATCCACCTTAGGATTTTGATGCAACCCGAGCATGTACATAGACTGTCAGGAACTAGTTAGCCTCTCTAGTATTGGGTCATGGGAGGCTTCTGTTGGGTCTCCAAAATGTCATCCATTTCACCCTCTTTTCTTTCACTTTCCTTCAATATTTACCATATTTCATATCTCCATCATCCTACACTAAGACCATTTTCATGATCATATATGGGTTTATACTTATTATTTTCCAAAGAATTTATTTTAGCATTTTGAGTGAATTTATGATTAACTATTAGAAAAATAACATGTATTCAATTATATATAAAATTTGGATGAGTTTTGAGATTTCTATAGGTCTAATTGAATATACTAGCATAGTCATATTTGGCCTCTAAGTCTAAAATTCGGATTTCATCTTCAAACTCTTCAAGATTTGAGATCATCCTTCAAGCACATTTCATGGAAAATAATCATGGGAGTTTTGATATGTGTCTCCTATCAAAGCTATGAGAGATTTGTGGATCTAGGAGAGACATGTGGATCTTAGTTTTTGTGTAAATATGAGTGCCTTCTCCACTCAAAGGTGTGTTAACTTTTGGAATGCTAAGGATTGACTATGCTTATACTTAATGTTATCAATTCTATTAAAGTTCACATGTTATTAATACAATCCTTTGATATGGTTATTCTTTCATGATGAGATATTGTGTTTGATCAATAGCTTCCTGAAATTTCCACCTCTTGTGCATTTCAATATGATCACCTCATGAGTATGAGAGTATTTTAATGTTTCATTTTTGCAAGATAAATTAGTTCATTTTATGCTCATTTTTTGCAATGTTTATTTCAAGTCTTCTTATTAGATGCTTTGTTTCTCATTCCAATTATGTTCTTTTGCAAATCAAGCACATTCATTTCATTCACATAAATTATTTCATAGCATAATTTTCTTGCAGAAACATTCTTAGGAAAATCACGGTTTTAATTTATGAAAGAGCTCTAAGATTTGAACACACACTAAACTTCTGAATTGCTTTACAATCTTCAATGCTTTCATATATTAGATTTACTTTCTTTCCTAGATTAAAGATTTCCATGCCTTCATAGACTAAATTTCAAATGTTTTCATAGAATAAGATTTCATGCTTTGATAGATTAAGTTCAAATTCTTTCATTAGATTAGATTTATTGCTTTAATAAGCATAAGAATATTTTCTTTCATTATATTACAAGTTTTTTTCTTTCCTAGAATATATTGTCTTTGCTTTCACTAGATTATAACATTTCCTTTTCTTTTACTGCCATCAAGAATAGCCATTTCATTGCTTCCATTAGAATTATGTGTGTGTCCTTTAACTAGATTTCATCTCATAGATTTTCCTTGCATTTGTTGTCTTTAAAATTCAATTTCTTTTCAGATTAATATTTCATTTTCACTTCATCACATTCTTTTGATTCATTTTCATAGGTTTACCATTCATTTCATTCTATTATAATTCTTCTTTTATAATTAATATTGAAAGTTGTATTGTGCGAGTGTACTTCACACGTATACGAACTTGGATTGATAATTTAATACTAAGTAATTTAACCAGCAGTTAAATTACCCAACAACTTCCACGAGGCCTAGAGAAGTCACTTCCTTATTATCCTCAAACCCATGACACAAGTCCCCTCATCGGGAATCTGGAGAAATATTAGGGGAGGGGGTGGCATAGTGGGTATCATCATCAAAAAAATAAAGGATAGAGTTTGGGGTTTTCAAACACATAACTATTTTATCTTGAGATAATGTGATGGTACTTCCAAGGGAGATAAACTCAACATTAAAATAAATATGACTTGAAAAATAATTTGAATGAGAGATACAGGGAGAAGTCAAAGGCTTACCCTAACAAGATTCCATGTTTTCAATTGAGTGCTCACCTTTTCATTGATTTTCCACCTCCTTACCAACATAGTTAGAAGAAGGAGAGGGAACTTGACATTATTTATTTGTCAGTCTATTACTACTAGCTTCTATAGATTGAGCACACTTATTTTTCCATTCTTTTTTGAAGGGAGGATGGAGCCTCAAAGAGTTTGGACAATGCTCTTCCATATGGCCAACTTGGCAAAAACAATAATTAGCCTCAAATTCAACATGCACCCATTTCCATCCCTTATCAGGTTTAAGCTACCAATCCTTTTCCAACCCTATGAACCACATGATTTTATTTCTAATAAACTTAAAGATACTCTTGTTTTAGAAAATTAGGGGTAGTTTAGCTAGAATCACTCAAAACACCATGGGGGAGAGGGGATATCATATGGGGACAAAAGAAAACCCCCATTTCTTAAGTGAAAACTCAAATTAACCACAACTCCAGTCTTTATTGATAATAACTCAAAGATCCTTTGAATTTTTGAATATAAAACAAACCCAACCTCTGACTAAGAAGTGAAAGGAAAATTTATACCTGAAAATAGGAAACCATGAAGAATCCCACCAAAGCTAGAGGGTTTCATATGAAGAAATATTCCCACTAAACTAACCAACTATTTCTTTACCTAAAATCTCTAGAAAACCTTCCATCGAGACATCCATTCCTACCAACATTCTAACTTTTTCTTTCTGGATGCACATACAATGTGACAAGGTAGGACTACCCTTTTCCCTATATGTCAACCCCACACCAAAAATTGGACGATATAGAGGCTCTAGGTCTAACATGAGTTACAGTATTGGAAGCTCAAAAGGGAGGACCTTATCTATGGCATGCAAACTTTAAGAAGCTCCACATTGAATAAAACTACCACATTGGAAAATATTATGAGCATGGGGCTTTGCGCCTGGATCTTAACCAGATGACCCTCCATGCATCCACAATGAATGGTCCCAAATGGATAGAGGGATATTACATTATCTGAGCTAGATAACAATAAATTCTAAATATCTTCAAAATATATTTTTCTTAATTGAGTGATCATAACTATAATCCAGCTCTTCCCAACCTTGTCAGAACCTCCTGTAATTCTATAACCAATGTTTTTCTATTCATGTCCATAGACCCATAAGCTTTTATATCTGAGATTCTTTTGACATAATGAGGGTTTTTTTCATTGGATATAAATATTGGACTTCCATCTAGGTCAAATCCCTCCTTCCCAACAAGCTTACAAATTACCTATTTCAAGCATCAATGTTTATTCATTTCAATATAAACTTTGTATCTCTCTATACACATACACAGAGACACACACACACATATATAATACCTCATCAATTGGATGTAGCTCAAGTAGTTGGAAGATTTTTATTTTTTTTTTATCCTCCTCACATAGGTTCAATTCCCACACATGACATGCTTGAGGTTATAATGAGCATATCCTTGTAATGGATTCAAGCATTATTGTATAAAAGTCTCTTGAGAACCAAAAATTGCATATTCCTCATATGTAATATAAGGAAAATATATAATACCTTAGTTTCGCTCTCAAATCAATTGAATATCTCAAAAATGATTGGCTATGTATTTTCACAAAGGTGGAAAAAAGTAAATACCTAGTGCAACAAATGGCTCTCCAAAGCAAGCCAACTTGTCCTAGTTAAATATCTTCTAGAAGCTATCTTAGTCTACTAGACTATTGGGCTCTTAAGGCCATCTTGGGAAACATTGGACAAATCTCATTTTTCTTTCTATGGTTGGAATGAGATGAAAGTCAAATGTTAGTTCTTTCTTCATGGAAGAATTTGGCAATCCCGAAAACCTTGGGGCTGAAATCTATTTTCTTCTCCAAGGAATTGGTTACAAAAAGTGTATGGGGGATACTTATAGGTTCAGGTCTTTGACAAAATTACTTTAGGCCAAATAATTTCAACAAGAAACAATTATATTTTGGACCCAAAATTCAAGAAAATTAGTGTATAATGGATCCATCATCTCGAAAACCATCATCAAAGCCTTTTCGCTAATAGGAAATTGGTTGATCTAGAAGATTGGGAATGGGACCAACTTCTTTTTAGGAAAGTATCTATGGATCAAATGGAGCATCAAAAATCACTTATTACCTAAAAATTCAATAAGAGGGCTTAATCAACTGGATTCTTTTTCCTTAATCAAATATGGCTCAGAGATATGGACCCGTGTAAGAGTAGTACAATGACATAGTATGAAGTGGGACTCTCAATTGCTCAAGCCCCTTTTTGGAACTAGTATATAAACTCTCTTATATCCACCTTTTTTTTTAGATCAAGAGGATAAATTAATTTTGTCCCTCCCTTGAGGTACATTTGTCCCCAAAATTGGACACTCTACTCTTGCTCAAGGAAACATGTGGATCCTCCACCTTGGTGGGGGATAAAACTATTGAAAATTCATTTCCCTTCAAAAGGAAAAAAATCAATGTGGCTCATTCTCCATGAAAAGGTCTCGACTTGGGATAATATTCAACTTAGGAATTTTATAGGTCTCAAGAGATGCAACCTTTACAAGTTGGATATTGAATCAAGAAATGTATTTTCCTCAAATGCAATTTCACTATTGATGTATAGTGTGAGATTTATAGATCTACTGGAACTAATCACATGTGGTTGTGGGATGCCATAGATGAGGGCCCAAAAAGTTAGATGAATAGTCAACACGATAAAAATCAAATTCATCCCTCTCACTATAAGATGGGTATTTTTCTTTCTAGGAATAAGGAATTATTCAAGGATAAATCAATCTCTTCGTCGCAATGTTCCCTTCAAATTCTAGCAATTCTCTCTACCTACTCATATCCAACTCCTTCAAGGCCTCATAGATCTCAACATGAAGTGTTTTTCCCAAAAGATAAACCCCAAACATTATTTGATGATTCTACCTAGGGAATACCTTCTATTGAAGGTGTAAGTGGCATTATTATAGTCTTTAGCTTTCAATCACCGAAAAAATGCGGTCTATTTTCAATGATGAATCTCAAAAAACAACTTTTCAATGCAACTAATCTAATGCATTTTCATGAAAATTATATTTTGAAAGACAAGCTAAAACAAATGCAAAACAATGTTTTCAATGATTTCCACATAAAACAACACTCAATCAATCAGCAAAACCAACATCTCATTGACACCAACAAGCAACAAGCGATGACCAATTGACTAGAAACCCTAGAACTCAATCAAATTTCACTTCAAAGCCAATGAGACAAATTTTCCAAATTAACCAAGAAAATCAATCAAAAACACTGATAAACCCAAGCATACATAATGGCAAAATACCTCAGGGGTTAAGACACATTAGATTTTGACAGAGAAACCCTAAAAATTATCACATTAAAATATCAACGCTACTTTATATAGAAAAGCCCGTGTTGACAGGGTCATTAGTGCTACTTTTCATAACAAAACCCATGCTTTCAATGCTACTTTTCATGGCAAAACCTATGCTAGTCTTGAACATGGGCAAACAGTGGAAGATAAGGTTTCCAGCGTAACTATACAAGTAAAAAAAGGTGTTGCTAGCACGAATTTCACTAATACAACTCAAGTTGAGCAAGGAATATGGGAAAAAACAAAAAATATTTCGACCAACACTCCAGACTTAGCACTCTAAGGTAGTAATCAATGATTGTGCACAACGCAATTGTCGGTCAAACTGATCAAGAGATCAGATGAGAAAAGAGATTGAAGAGGCTATATCTTCACCGGCAAAGTCACCATTTTGTTGTGAAGGTAAATCCCCTCTGCAGACAGAGGTGATCCCTCTAGCTCAATGAGTGGGTCTAGCAACAAACGAAACAAACTAGCATACACTTTCCTAGTTTATGTTTAACAAATGCAGAGAGAAGGAGAAACCTACATCACTTTGATGCTAATCACTCAATCCTTTGGATATGACTTTGAATCTTTCGCTCCAAACCTCGCTCCTTACTTGTTCTTCACGTCCAAGTACCTGCAAGGAAGATCAAATATCTATCAAAGATACAAGAGAATATATGGCATACATCAAACATAAACTACTTAATAGATCAAGGAGTATTAAGCTAAAATCATAAACATTTACATAATTATGGAAATTGAACATCAGATGCATATATTAATAAGCTAAAAGGGGAAGCATACAACCTATGCCTTGATGTTGGAGACCTCCTTTTGGTGGATGTCCAAGTCCACGAAAAGGCTCTTCAAGCACTCCTTTTCCAAGCTATAAAGGGTAGCATGTAATCATAATCTTAGCATAGGGATGCAACCATCAATGACCAACCATTTGGGGATGGAAGGGAGTGAATTTATAGGAAGGGAGAGGGAGTTATGGATCCAGAAAAGAGGTAGGAAGGTCCACATATCAAGGGGAAACCCCATGATGATAATATCAAGAGGTCCAAGTGGGAGATATCAACCATATCAACAACAACCAATATCCAACTCGCTATTCTCGAAGGTTCTAGTGCACGAAACTTCTTCTCCAGTTTGGGAAAACCTGCAAGAAGAGGTTCAATGCAGGTTTTCGTATCAAAACCCATGTTGGCATTACTAGTGTATAACTTTGCAACCTGCCATCAGCATGGGCAAGCAATGGAGAAAAGCACACTGATGTTAAAACTTAGGTTTTTAGTTAACCTTCTTCCGGAATGAATTTAGGGCAATTTTCCTTTGATTCTTCAGGGAGATTTTGGTTTGAATATCATGATGGATATGTTGCACAGTAGTCAATGTTTTGGCACTTCGGGATATGGAATGGGAACTGAACAAGAGGTATGAAAAAATAATGTGTAACACACTCACTCTAAAAGTGACAGGAAAATCCTTTCATGATGCACCTCACCCAACATGGGGGAGTGTTAAGAGAAATATTCTAAATGAGCAACTAATATGAGATTATTGCAAACAAGGTCTTCTTAGATGCTTGGAGATCAATATTTATGTGTTGGACGAGGAAGCACAAGAGTGATTCTTGGACTTGGGATCATTTCTAGAAGATAGAAAAATCTTCGTGGATGCATCGCTGGACGTTTGGGTTTACATTGCGAAAGCTACAGTGGTGGGATGCTTTTGCAATCTTACTAGAAATCTTTTGAATTTAACAAGCAATCTTAGGCAAGAGCCTTATCTTTTGTTTGTATTTTTTAATTTTTCTGATCTTGTCTTTCTCTGTCGCATATTATACATTGTACTATCATGGTAATTGGACATTGTAGTAGTCAAGCAATCAATTATGGAAATGCTTATGAAGTATACTTTTCTCAGCACCATATAATGCAACACTTGCCCCTGTATTTGACATTTGTGGGTAGTTCAGTTCGTAGGAAGAGGATGCCAATGCCTAAAAAGGAAGGCAATTTTCGAGTAAAATTGAAGTTTCTCGAGCACTAGGCCTTTGTCGCTCAACTTGTTTCCCTTCACAGAGGTGAGTGATTTTGGCAGCTCTCTTGAAATGTAAATAGTAAATACTATATTTGGAATTGCTACTGCTTTTCTCTCTTCCTTGCTTTTCATGTTAACTAATGTATAATCAGTAGGGTATATGCTATATAAGTCATAAAGTTTCCCTATAGAAATGACAACACCTCCCCAAGGATTCGTAATGCTCACTTCATTGAGAAATGATTATTTGGAAGAAATTATTCAAACAATAATTAGTAATCTATCCTGGATCATTTTCCTCTCTCCTTTTCTCCTTAGACAAAACACTCTATTTTTTCCATTTATGAGTGCAAATAAATCAACTTAAGAAAAAGCTTTATACTTTGTTGAACATATTTATTAAGTTTAGGATTTCACAAATAGTATTAGGTTGGTTTCTAATATTTATGTGAATGTCAGAAATGAATTTTATCCTCACCTAATTGATTATAGTTATCTTATGTGGATGAACTGATCACACAAACCAATTCCTAGGTTTTTGGTAATTTTGATATGAAAAGATCTTAGAAAAGAAATGCATTGATACCATATTGTCTCCAATAACTACAATTTTCTAATGGAACTTTTCATTTATGGTTTCTTTATGTAGGTTCTATGGAAGAGGACCAGTGCCGTGATATGAATTTTTGTCAAGCAAAGGCATTATTTTTAGTTTTTTCTACAAGCAAATACTTTCTTCCAACATTTTTGAGTTCTGCAAACAAATACTTTTTTCCAACATTTTTTAGTGCAAAGGATGCCAACTTGTACAATATTTTCTTAGGGACATGCACACTTTTCACAATCAAAAACATATTGTGAGACTATAAATTTGTATTCATCTTTAAGGAACACACCTACTATCACAATGTGGATTTCAAATTTCTATTAATAATATTACACTTATTTTTTTATATAAATACTGTTGTGTTTTCAAAGACCTCTTTAATTTTATTTGTTTTATAACATATACCACAAGAATATTGCATAAATTGAAAGTGCAAAAACAATGCCACTGTGCTCTATTATAGCTCAGTCTTACACAATGAAAATATTAAAGATCTTGAAGGGAAGGGGCATAATCACCACCTCATAAGATCCTAATGTTCATAACAATTTAAGACGGATGGAAATATTATAACTTTTTGTATGTTATTATGGGAAAAAAATAATCTTTATAAGCCTCTTAGGGCTCTCGGCCTATTGTAGCAGTTTTTCTCATTAAAAATTATGGCACGGAGCCTATTAGGGTCCTAGGAATTTTGGCATTAAATGTAAATGCCTTATTCATTCATTTTCAGTTAGCAACAGTTTGGCCTATGACTACTGTTGTTGTCATAGCCTCAAAGTCATTGTCTGACATCATTGAAGTTGTGAAAAGTCTCGGTCAGTGGGAGTTATGAGGTCACCTATTTGTAAAGTCAATCAGGGTTAAAGGAGAATTTGTGTCAGTCTTCATTGATCAGAACCATTCAAAATGAATTCGTGTCAGTCTAAGGTTTTGTTGGTTATGAGGTCCAGCCATTAAAATATTTTGTCGATTATGATCTATAATTTTATTCTTATTTTGTTTCCCCCCTTTATTTTCCCATCCCACAAACTATTCCCCTTCCCTTCATACATACACCCCTTCATTCCCATCCCACATGCATTTATGTACCCTTCCCCCCTTCCATTCCAAACCTATCCTCTAAACATTATCCACTTTCTCATATTCACTCTTACCATCACTACACACCCTCAGGCCAAATCATTATTTATCATACCCCTAAACTTAATCATCTCCCATAACCCCTACACTCATGACAAGTCAAGGAATAAACAAAGTTAAATCAATCAAGTGACAAGGTGATCGGATTAATGATTACACAAAAGACAGAACTCAGAGGCGTAGTCCAAAACTTCCTACCACGCTCATCTCATCTCACTGTTCACTCATGCAAATCGCGCTTATTTTAGAGAGCACAACATCAATACACAAGTTCAAGGATTGAAACCAACAAGTATATTGTTGACAAATTGAGTGGATCATCATTGTAGAAGGTCGTTGAGCAAGCGCTACCCAATCTAAAAATTGCATCGTCGTTGCGAAAAATACCCTGTTTCACTATGTATGTGTTCTCAATCTTCATGGCACATATTTTGTCTTAGCGGGGGTTTCTAAGTCCTGCACAATCAATATGGGGACTCCATAAGTGAAGAAAAAGTGCAAAGGAGGTCAGTAGTTGGTAAAAGCTTGGACATCTGCCACATACTGCTGTGCAAAGTGACTATCTTAGTCACCATTTTAAAAATCAATTTTCTACCAACTGGCGATCAAGTTTAGAAACCCAAAAGAGGTTTTTCTCCAAAACGGGTCAAATAACAAAAACCTCCTCCATTTTCTAAACAGGTGCCATGGATTTAGATATTCAACTACATATTTAAAGCCTACGTTTCACACTATGTAATTGATTGTTTTAGTCATGCATTTGGGGAACATATTATGAGGAGATGGGGCAAAATTTGAGGAAAATGAGAGAGGTTTAACTAAAAAACAAGTTGGTCTAAAAAAAACTATCTCAGTGTTTACATAAGTGGTATAATTTTTGAATTACAGGTGTAACTTGGAGACTTATTTTCACAATTTCTTGTTGCCATAATTTTGAAATTTGTTTTGAAATTCAATTTGTAAATTCAAATTTTGGTACGTTTGATGTATGTTGGGAGTCATAAGTTATATGTAGTGAATTAATTGACATTGCATTATTTTTGGAGTGGGAAATAACATTCAAAACCAGAAATTTTAAATTTTCTATGAAAGTGCTGACTGGGAAGTTTTGAGCTTTGCATGTGTGGAAAGATACATTAGATGGGTCCTACTCCAACTCATCAAATTTCGACCTTGATATTGTGATGCTATTGATAAATATAAAAAACTAATGGATATGCCATTAGATAGGAGATAGGATAAAGCACTTTGTGGTTTTTAAGTATAAAAAATTGTAGTTTTTATGTTACCTTTGTTTAGTTTTTCTTGTTAACAAAAAACATGATGTTGCTAAGTTAGTTTGATTCAATCCACTCAGTGGATAAAACATGCATTGTATCTAGTCATATGATATTATCAGATTGTAAATGTATTTAAGGCTATCAAAAACTATGAAAAAGGTTCTTGTTGGAGTGTTAGAAGCTAGGCTTTACTATTCTACAAATTGTACATCTTTTTATGAATGAATAGAAGAAGGCATGAGCTAGTTTGAGCAGGGATACCTGTGTTGGGTTTTATTGGTATGTTGTTTGTCTTTGTGATATGATATTATCTCTCTAGCTGATCTATGTTGTTTATCTCTTCATGTTGATTTTATTTTATTTTATTTATTTATTTATATATTTATTATTATTATTTATTTATTTAATTTTATTTTTATTTTTTTTATTTTTTTTTTCTTTTCAGGAATTGAAATGAGTTTGCTCTGAATAAACTTACTGAAAATTATAAGTGTTTTTCCTCTATGATAGATTGAATTCATCCTTAATAGATGCTCAATTTGTCATTTCTACCTCATTCATCCTATCACTACAACGATTTTCAAAGATTACTAAAGATCTGACTATCTAGCCCCTGTGAAAATTGCCATCATATCCCTTATTCATTCATATTTTCAATAGTGCCTTGATCTTGATTTGCCTTGTCCTCTACACACACCTTCAATATATCAAACTCAAAGCCATTCTATGATCATCATAACTAGCCTAAAACCTAGATTCCATCAGTCATTCAATTGATTGATAGGAGAACATAGTGATAGATCCCTCTCCAATGCTAGAGGGGCTAGACCTCAGCCTTAAAAGAGGTTTGTGGTTACCTCTAGGATTTCTTCCTCAATCTAGAGAAATTTACAGAATGCTAACATATTGGCCCCATTGTCGGGGAACGAAAGGTTCCATCTTCTCCAGGCAAGATCATCCAAGTTTCAGATTTGGCTGTTGATGGTGGACAACCATCAAACATCAGAAGGTTGAACCATTCACCTAACAAATCCACTATTCAAAGGTCAATAGTTTCATTAGTTTCAAGATGGGTTCAATAGCAAGAAAAATTTCTAGGTATGCTCCTATGGATAGGTATCATATTCCCAACTTTCCAAATCCTATGCCTCATGTTCATTGGTTAACCTATCTCCCAATATTCAAAGATAAAAAAGGAGAAGATGTTGCTCTTCATTTAATTAAGTTTCACATGCATGTATGCAGAATTGGAGTTGAGTTTCATGAGAATTGCTTAATGAAGATGTTTATGGCAACCTTAGAGGACAACGCAAGACAATAGGATGAAATATTGATAGCCGTTAGTCTATGTTCACTTAAGGATTTCTATGCAGCATTTTGTAAAAATTATAAGAAAAATTACGCTTCTATAGTGTTGATAGAAAGCTTTTGTGGAAAATTTGATGATCTTATTCAGCACATGGGACTTGTCATTTATGATCAAGATTTAATGTATGATGAAATTGACGAAGCTTTGTTCGAGTTATCTTTTCATTACGATGGAATAATAGAAACTAGTTGCCATCACATTCGAGAAAAATTACTACAGACAACAGTTTCTCTTTTAGGAAAAGATGAAATCAATCAAGAACTTGATGTAGATATTCATGTCCTTTCTCCTGAGATATGTGAATATTTGCAGCTAGCTTGTCAAATTTTTTGTTATCAAAATGCAAGTAGTGAACTAGTTCATGTTGGCAACATTCCAAATTTACAAGTGGATCAGGTGCGAGAAATTGTCTCATATCATGAAAATCAAAATGATAGTTTTCAAATAAAGTTATCTAATGAGACCACAACATAATTGTTTGATCAACAAAAGGATAGTCCCAACATACATAATATGGCTATCATATTTGAGGATGCTAAAGAAATTTTGTACATATTTATAGACAAACCTATTGATTCGACTTTATTTGAAGTTGAACTTGAGCATGACAGGACATAACAAGGACTAGTTATGAATGAAGATTATCCGTTAGATCATCAATATAGGATAATGTTTCATGTTTTCGAGGATCCTTTTGCTAATTTGTTGCAGTCATCAAAACAAGTGATTTTTCATGATTTTCAATACTCAATGGTAAGTCTGTTGTAATTATCAGTTAAGGCAATTGTTGTGTTGTCTATGGAGCATGGATTCACTTTTTATTCTGGGTTACCAATAGATGGTCCTCTTAAACATAATCAACGAGCCCAACTACTGTATCAACCCTTTGATTAGTTATATTGGAGGTTTTATATTGCTTGAATCAAGCATTTGGTTCTCAACTATTACGGTAGATTGGTATGTACATAAATAAGCTCAATGGTTTGAACATCTTTTTCAGCAGTGTGCCATCTTCCAACAGTTTCTTTTGGCAGTTTGGTATTATTTTTCAAATTTGCAAGTGTGGGTGGTCATCATTGGAATTTGAAGCCCGAGAAGAATGCCCTAAGGTTCCAGTGATCTGCTGCCATATGTAAGTTCAGTCAGTCGGTTAATTTTTCATTTTTTATGTTGAATCCATTGCCCAATGGTCTAATTAGGCTACTAGTCCATGGTTTCATTCTTGGCACCTCACGGGGAGGCTACCATCCCCATTGGAGCCAATGTTAGGGTCCTAGGATTTTTTTATGTCAAATGTATTTTCCTTATTCATTCATTTCAGTTAGCAGTAGTTTGACCTATGACTATTGTTGTTGTCATAGCCTCAAAGTCATTGTCCAACATCAATGAAGTTGTGAAAATTCTTGGTCAGTTCGGCTTATGAGGTGACATATTTTGGAGAATTTGTATCAATCTTCATTGATTAGAACCATTCGAAATAAATTTGTGTTAGTCTAAGGTTCTATTGGATATGAGGTCCAGTCATTAAAATATTCCACCAATTATGATCTATACTTTTATTATTATTTTGTTTCCCCTCTTTATTTTCCCATACCATACTCTATTTCCATTTCATTCATACATACACCCCTTCATTCCCATCCCACATACATTTACATACCCTTCCCCCCTTCCATTCCAAACCTATCCTCTAAACATTACTATCCACTTTCTCATATTCACTCTTAGCATCACTACACACCCTCATGCCTAATCATTATTTATCATATCCCTAAACTTAATCATTTTCCATAACCCCTAAACTCATGAAAAGTCAAGCAAGAAACAAATTTAAATCAATCAAGTGACAAGGTGACCAGATTAATGATTACACAAAATACATAACTCAAAGGCGTAGTTCAAATTTTCCTACCACCCTCATCTCATCTCATTGTTCACTCATGCAAATTGTGCTTATTTCAGAGAGCACAACATCAATATACAAGTTCACGGATCAAAACCAACAATTATATTGTTGACAAATTGAGTGGATCATCAATGTAGACGGTTGTTGTGCAACTGCTACCCAATCTGAATATTGCATAGCTGCTACGCAAAATACCTTGTTTCACAGTGTATGCGTTCTCAATCTTAATGAAACATATTTTGTCTTGGGGGGGTTTCTAAGTCCTACAAAGTCAATATGGAGACTCCATAAGGGAAGAAAAAGCGCAAAGGAGGTCAGTAGTTGGTCAAAGCTTGGAGGTATGCTACATATGTTGTGCAAAGTGACTGTTTTAGTCACCATTTTAAAAGTGATTTTTGACCAACTGGAGATGAAGTTTGGAAAACAAAAAGAGGGTTTTTTTTTCCATAATGAGTCAAAGAACGAAAAATTCCTCCAATTTCTTCACAGGTGCCATGTATTGTCATATTTAATTGCATCTTTAACGCCTATTTTTCAGACTGTGTAATTGACGGTTGTAGCCATGATTTTGGGGTATATATTTTGAGGATATGGGGAAGAATTTGAGGAAACTGAAAGATGTTTATCTCAAAACCAAGTTTATATACAAAACCCTATCTCAGTTTTTACACAATTGGTATATTTTGGGAATTAAAGTTGTAACTTGGAGACTCAATTTCACAATTTCTTGTTGCTAGAATTCTGAAATTTGTTTTGAAATTCAATTTGTAAATTCAAATTTTGGTAGGTTTGATGCATGTTGGGAGTCATAAGGTATATGTAATGAGTTAATTGACATTGCATTGTTTTTGGAGAGGTAAATGACATTCAAACCCATAAATTCGAAATGTGGTTGCACAAGCGCTGACTGCGCAATTCTGAGCTTTGCACGTGTGGAAAGATACATCAGATGGGTCCTACTCAAACTCATTGGATTTTGACCTTGCTATTATGATGCTAGTGATAAAGATAAAATGAATGGATAGGCCATTAGCTAAGAGATAAGATAAATCACTTTGTGTTTTTTAAGGATAAAAACTGCAATTTTTATGTTAGCTTTGTTTAGTTTTTCTTGTTAAAAAAACATGATGTTGCTAAGTTAGTTTGATTTGATCCAATCTATGGATAAATCATATGTTGTATCTGGTCATATGATCTTATTAGATTTTAAATGTATTTAATACCAACAAAAACTATGGAAAATGTTCTGTTTGGAGTGTTAGAAGCTAGGCTTTACTATTCTACAAATTGTACATCTTTTTATGAATGAATAGAAGAAGGCAGGAGCCGGTTTGAGCAGGGATACCTGGGTTGGGTTTTATTGGTATGTTGTTTGTCTATGTGATGTGATATTATCTCTTTATATCTACTTATATCTCATAGATCCATGTTGTTTATCTCTTCATGTTCAATTTGATGAAGTTTTTCAGAATTCAAATGAGTTTTCTTTCAATAAACTCGCTGGACATTATAAGTATTTTTCCTCTATGATAGATTGAATTCATCCTTGATAGATGCTCATTTTGTCATTTCTACCTCATTCATCCTACCACTACAATGATTTTCAAAGATTGCTAATAGATCTGACTATCTTGCCCCTATGAAGATTACCACCATATCCCTTATTCATTTAGATTTTCAATAGTGCCTTGATCCTAATTTGTGTTGTCCTCTACACCCACCTTCAATAAATCAAACTCAAAGCCATTATGCGATCATCATAACCAGCCTAAAACCTAGATTCCATTAGTCATTCAATTGTTTGATAGGATAATATAGTGAGAGAGCCCTCTCCAAGGCTAGGGGGGTTGGACCTCAACCTTAAAAGAGGTTTGTGGTTACCTCTGGGATTTATCTCCTCAGCCTGGAGAAATTTACAGAGTGCATTTACGAAGTGGAACAATTGAATGATTGATGGAATCTAAGTTTTAGGCTGGTTATGGTGATCACAGAATGGCTTTGAGTTTGATTTATTGAAGGTGGGTGTAGAGGACAAGGCTTTGAGTTTGATAGGAGAATATTTTCTTGCCATACATATGGCGATCACATAATGGCTTTGAGTTTGATTTATTGAAGGTGGGTGTAGAGGACAAGGCTTTGAGTTTGATAGGAAAACATAGCGAGAGAGCCCTCTCCAAGACAAGTTTGATTTATTGAAGGTGGGTGTAGAGAACAAAGCTTTGAGTTTGATAGGAGAATACTTTCTTGCCATACATATGGCGATAATAGAATGGCTGAAAGTGGGTGTAGAGGACAGAAAAAATAAGTTGTCTCAACCATTGGAAGTGTTGAGAAAGACATGATTATCGTTCTAGTAGGTCCCACAAAAATTGCCAGTCCACATTATTAGGCCTCCAAATCAACGGAGTCTCGGTGGCACATATTTCACTAAATTTATGTTAAGGAGTGCCCCCGGGAGTGGTTTGTCGGAAACCGCTCATCTACAAATTGACGGCTCAATTTTTTCCCGACGACACCTCTTCGTTCCAAAAACCACAAAGGGTGGTCCGAAGAGCTGTTTGTGGTTTTCAATGGTCCCATGTGTGGGAAAAAACACCTGGGCCTACATGCATCCGCCTCAATTCAAACGTACCATGTGACTGAAGCTTAAAGAACGTACGCACATTTTATTCTCATTTTGTTTGGCTTTGTACTCAAAAATATGATTGCGACATCTATTGTACATCATCTTATTAAAGGAAGGGTTTAATCTATTTTTGGGACGTGAAAAGATATACATTCATATTATATGTGTTATTATATATAATATTTATATTATGAAAACATTCCAAAATACTAAAAATAAACCCCATGTGAAAGAATTACCAGAGAATTGTAAAATTGTCTATATATTAGTTTCGTATCCAATTCTTATTTAGTTTGGCTGGGAAAGGAGTTTGGAGTCTCCCTCGCAACAAAAGAGTCTCTCTGAAATCAAATAATACAAAGCATTTTGATTCAAATTTTGGATGTAGTAGCAAAAATTTTGGATGTAGTGGCGGGCATTGTTTTTTTTCCTTGTGATTCAATATTTATTTATGTTTTTTCTTTTTTGGATTGTGTAATATTGGATGGTGTAATATGCAGCTGGTGTTAATATTTATTTATGTTTTTTCTTTTTCTGGATGGCGTAATATGCAGTTGGTGTCATGAATTTACTTAATTTGACTCATGTTAGTTAATTTTGAAACCTTAATGAAGCGCTTCACGTCTGGGAAATTCTCAATCTTTCATTGTTCTTTCTGCATAAGTTTAGATTTACATTCTTAAATGCTTGATTTAAACTCTGTTCTCTTTTATTTCTCCCCAAACCACTCCTTCAATCCAAAAATCCTACAATCCTCAAAGTTTTCTCGCCATTTTTATTTTGGAGACCAAGGTTTCAAAATTAAAATTGTTGATGCAAACCCTCATGACATGTCCCTCCGACCACAAATTTTGATATTTTTCATCCGTCTCTAGATGTCTCATACACTAATTCCCTTACACCCAATAACTTCTCCGGAAAAACAATAAGCTCAAAATAGAAATCTGGATGATTATAGAAACACAACCGTATTAACTTAAGCTTTTATAAATATTCAACAAGAAGGGCTGCGGGGCAGCTAGTCCCTGCCCCAGCCCGCAGCGTATCTGCCCGTAAACGCTGCTGCAGCTCTGATGCAATACCTGCTTTCTGAGGAAAGCCAGAGAGGCAAGAAAGATGCTGCTTTCTGAGGAAAGCCAGAGAGGCAAGGGCTGTGAGAGTTGGTGCTGTGGGCCCATTGATGCAATTGCTGGTAGATCCCAGTGCAGGGATGGTTGGTGAAGCCCTGACAACACTGGCAATTCTTGCGCTGAGGCAATCCCAATATTGGTAGATTTAATCAGAACTGGTTGTCCTCGTAACAAGGAAAATGCAGCTGTTGTGTTGTTCGCATTGTGTAAAACTGATCGAAATGCAACTTCAAGGACAGCTGCAACAATGTTTCCTGCCAATTAATTCCAAGGATTCAAAAGCTCTAATGTGATATATTCGGCATGGTCTATGGAGATCACAATTTTGTTAGGATGGTGAAATTTTCTCAGGTTAATTTTTTTTTAAGAACTAATTTTCATAGTGTTTGAATCATTTTGATGGTGATGGAAACCATCAAAATCTTGAAAGACCAGAAATCATAAATCTGAACCACTGTAATAAAATAAAACGATTTCTTTATTAGAAGTGAAAGTAGAAGAATCCTACTTAAGTAGACTTGGAATTTTAAAACAGATAAAGCAATTAAATTTAACGGTTTTTAACATTTAATGGGCCACGGTTTAATACAGTAAAGATTAAATTGACGGCGACCTGCTGTGGGCAGTGTTACAAAGCTTAGCCACGTCGTCAACCACACTGTTCACCAGAGCTGCTTCGTACCTGCAGTGCAATGTATGGATTTTGACATTTTGAAAATGTCAAGAGATAAACAAATTTTACACCGTTTCTTTTCTGAAATCTCCAACAACAAAATGTTAATTGTTCAGAAGAGAAAAACCGAAATAGAGATATAATTAAGAACAGAAGACAAAGTCTTAATCCGGAAATTTCTCATAATGTAATCAGATATAAAAAGAATATAGAATATTATAAATACTTATATTGTAAGCCTTACTACGCTTATAAAAATGAAATTAACCAACCCCAGTTAACATGTTCGCCTCGCTTGAACATATTAGGATGTATGCATGATCCTTTTGTCTCCCGCTCGCCACGTATCTCATCTACCAGCTGCCTTCATTACAGTGATATATGTTGCATGCCCGCCTCCCTCTGATGCCTGTTACCCCTTTGTATGCCCGCCATTCACTGTTCATTTGGGTTCATCCACCCTCTAATGCCTGTTACCCCTTTGTATGCCCGCCATTCACTGTTCATTTGGGTTCATCCAGCACGTTGAGGGGTTCACACTACTGCAACGCCGGAGATAGCAGACTTGTTACAGCACCACCGATTGGAAAGCCGTAAACAGAGTATCGAGCGTCGATACAACAGTAGATTCAAATTCTAATTCTGGCGACGGGCTGTGCTGGCAGTTTCTCTAACGGAGGTCATTTCAATAAGAGGGTGTGGATTATCGCAGCACGACCACGCTAATGAACAGTGCCAAAGGCACAAGGACTCGTGGTGGAACTGATTTACCAGGCCTTTGTTAAATTTGCAGGAGCTTGAACTGGATAAATTTGTTACAGGGGTCTGAGAACTGTAATTAAAGTCATCCGGCAGAAGCTCTATTGGTAGCCCCGCCATGGATGCTCGAACCAGAGGTGGTAAACGGTAGTTCTTGTGCCGGCTACCAGAAAGCCCCAAAGGCCCTCTTGTTTATGCCAGTTACTGGACAAGTGAATAAGGTTCAAGTTAGGGAACCGATTTACCAGGCCTTTGTTAAATTTGCAGAAGCTTGAACTGGATAAATTTGTTACAGGGGTCTGAGAACTGCAATTAAAGTCATCCGGCAGAAGCTCTATTGGTAGCCCCGCCATGGATGCTCGAACCAGAGGTGGTCCAGAGGTTGTCCAGAGGTTGTCTCTCCTGAAACGCAAGGTAATCAAATTACTCTCCACAGTTGCATTGTTTTTGTTTTTCCAAGTCTCTGCAGTAGCTGCATAAAACATCAGAAGAATATTATGATATTTTTTAATCTAATCGCAGGGAATTACAATTATGAGATTACCATAACCACATTACGAGCATCCGGAATAAAGAAGAATAAAGTTCTAACCTCTCAGACGAATTAGTCTTCCAAGTATCCCGGCACGTAAAAGTTTGGGTTGTTTTTCTATTATCTTTTCCTCAGTTGCGTGGCCCATTAAATTTTGATTTTCTAGTATTTTATCCTCAGATGCCTGGGACCAATATGTTAATTATTGTATGCTTTCATGTATAAAAATTGATCATGCTAGTCACATCAAGGCCTACGCCGATAATTAAAAGAAGCTCTCAAACAAAAAACGATGTCATCTCTTATTAAAACCTTGATTCTCTGGTACTTTTTCATTGCATGAGTGGCCCAATTTCTTCTGACTTCTGGACAGACGTCTGCGAGAGATTTCCAGGCCTACATTTCATTTTCAGAAGTCATCTGTGGTGTTCCAAATTTAAGTCAATGTCCATCACGATTTGGTTAGGAGTACCGACTACTATACACAAATGACTTTAGACATGTACATATTTGTCGGACGTTAATTTAAAATATTTGTTCGACATCAGTTGAAAAGATTTAAACAATTGGGACCTTGTGTTACAGAAAGCAATTTATTAATTTAAACAATCGGGAACTTGTGTTACAGAAAGCAATAAAGAATAGAGGAAGATACTTATATTCTTTTCCACCATCTGGTTGTTTAAATGCTTGTATTAATCATGGGATAAGAACTGGTTGGATTTACCTGAACAGTTGAATTCGGGCGTGGAGAAGGCAGGATGCTTTTTGCAAATCGAGCATATTCAGATACCAGGTAACTTCGTCTTACCTTCGTCTTGCACGCAAACGCAAACGTCTCTGTTTTTACTGTTGTGGTTCCTGTCACCTGTTCAAACAAATTGAAATAATTAGTAACTTTAGTAACTTCTGCATGAGAAGAGATGATAAACAGCTTCTGATTTGTTTGCAGGTTTGCAGGTCGATGACGTTAACCTCATGAAGTTCAGGGGAGCATCCGGCATCTATTCCCAGCTCTGGAATAATCTCTGTGGGAGCGCAGAGCATGTAGGCAGTGAGACGTTAACCTGATGAATTTCAGGGCCAGAGAAGCCATCTTAAATACTAAGAGACATGCAGACACCGAATCAGAACATGCAGACACGAAGCATGCAACATGCAGACACGAAGCATGCAAGTGGCAACTTCAGCGACTTATAAACTAGTTCCTAGTTCTAATTCAGTGATATACCTTAACATTAAATGTTAGCAAATTAATGCTAATTGAAAGACTTAGCATTACTCCGTGAATGTGTCAACTTGGTCTAACTACTTGTACATTTCCCAACTTTTTCCTAAGTTTTCAGCTGGTATACCTCGGTTTGAGGCCAAATAAGACGGAGATTGCATTGATTGGTTAAAAACATAAAATATTATATTGGATTGACATGAGCTTGCCGCAAACTTTGGTTTAAGCTCAAATTTGTTGATCGGTAATCGTGTCAGGTTAATGCTAACTAACAAAATCGATTACTATAGTCCCTGCCAGCCCGAAGGGCAGGGACTAAAAATAAGTCTCCCATATTGTTCTCTGTACAAAAATTAGGCAATGCCCCCCAAAAAAAACTTTTATAAATATTCCAGAACGCATTTTCCCATATTGTTCTCTGTAGGAAAAAAAACCCACGTGGAGGCAATGTTTAAAAAAAACCGCGGGGCTATTATTAATGATTGAATATGAAAATTATAATGATAGATTATACATTATTAATTATTATGTAAAAAATATACTTTTATTTTATTTGATAATATATTGATATTTGTTTTTATTTGATTGGTTTTAGTTTATTCATTATTTTTTTAAATTAATTAAACCTAAAATATTTTAATTAATAATGTGATATTTCATAATTTTGATTTGATTTTATGTTTTTGACTACTTTATTTAAATACACATATTATAAATTAATTTATATTAGGTTATTATTCTCTATTTTTTTTACCGTCTCATTTTATTTCGAATATAATATCCAGAAAATATACCTTTTTAAGTATGTTTCATGCATTTTATCTTAAATTTTGTAATTTTGTGTTGAGAGGTGTATCTATTTTGTAATAAGGTTTCTATAATTTTAATTTACTTATTAATAATTAATAGGTGGATTGTGGGATTTAACCTCCTTAGAATATTCTAGTATATTTTGAATAGTGTACATAAATCAAAGCTGAGATTTATTTCCAAAACATTGATGTCTTTTTTGTCATTGTAATTAAATTTTTTGATTGAAAAAAATGCCACATGAACATGTGTCATATGAAATGAGTCATATTTTCTTGGGCATGTGGTACGGTAAGACATTGTATTGTAACAAACCCTATTTACAGAATCTGATGATAAAAGTGGGGCTCAATCTCCATGGTTAAGAATCTTGGTATTGTAACAAACCCTATTCACAGAATCTCGATGATAAAGTGGGGCTCAATCTCCATGGTTAAGAATCTTGTTACGTGTTTTTGTAAAATGTATATATGTTTAACTTATTTGTTAGTTCTTCTCATAATTAATGATAATAATAATAAAGTTATAACTTAGTTCATTCTTATGATTTTTTTTTATTTTTATTTTTTATTTTAGCAACTTGAGATGTATGATGAAGTAAGTGTTTTGATGCTTATTTTGGATTGATGCCTATGGACATTTATAACCCATTTAATTTATATTGATGTGCTAGTTCTTAGTTTAGTTGAACATTTAGTTGATTGTTATTGTAATAGTGTAGTTCAACGTTTATTTAATGTACGACTCATGTACATAATGCTTTAATTTGTATGACTTATGCAAAAAAAGCTTTTTAATACTTAAGTGACCATTGAAAATTCAAATGGCCCATAAATATGTATGTGTTTGTTTAGACGACATAGTGTGTATGCATAGGCCTATTTTCAACCACATTTCCGTTAATGCCAATCACTTAACCTTCCACAATGCCCACTAAGCTTGTAGACTTTCATTAATGAATGGGAATAATTCATGTGAGAGATAGCTCAAGATTGGGATTCCATTGTTCATTTATATAAATAAGCCACATGGTCAAATTTCATAACAAGAAAAAAGAGCAAGCTTGTCTTGCTAAAATTTCTTTAGAAAAATATATTATTTTCGAGTTTCTTTCCCTTTTTCCCACTTCTACCATTGTTCATTTACCAAACTAGCTTGCTACCGACTACCTCCTAGATTTGGAGATTAAGCATACAAAGAGGGAAAAAGACCATCTTAAGGAGAGAATGGAGTCACTACAAAGTATTCCCTAATGTTGTTTTGTATCTCTTAAGTTTATCTAATGGTATAAATTAAGGTAATGCTTGTTTCCCCTAAATTCTTGTGTTTAAAGATAATATATGATATACACCTACCGAAAAGCCAAAAATACTAGCAATAATTCCACATTGAGATTTGAAGGACAACTCATAATTCACTTTCTAAACCACTTTTGGCCAAGTTACACAATATAACAAGGCTTTAAAAACAAAAGGGTTCACTCTCCATACAGCAAAAGACCCTCCCTAGTATATTGGCAAATACTCTCTAATTATATAGTGCAAGTCACAATTTCAAGTCAATGGATTGTTGCAATTTCCTGACACTTAATCAAAACTAAAATCCAAATAGGATTTTGTTTGATCCACTAAAAAAATATTGACGATGACACATTAGTTGGAATTTTGTAATCGTTCTTGGGAGGTCGCAGGTTCAAACTTGTAGGAAGCCCATTTCAACATATAATGTTGAACAAAATTTATATAATGGATGCTCATTGGTGTTGTACACCATAGGTTGTAGGATCGAATCCACGTATCTCCATTTGGCCTATTCGATTGCCCATAAAATTAAATGTTAGCTCTAATTTATCCACGCTAACAACAACACATGGTGTAACAATAACCCACTGGTTTAGTAGGAGATTGACAGTTGAACCACATTACTAACTCGTTCAATATTATTTTAGAACATTCATGTCTAATTGAAGGTTATCATGTGGCAACTTTTGATTGGCCCGTGTCAAGTCTAATCAATTGCCACGCTAACTTGCCACATCAACTTATTGAGTTATCCATGCGACACGTTATGCTTTGGAGCTACAATTTTCAACCATGTCAACAAATGCTACCACATGTCACAATGTGATTGGTCCACCTATCATCAACCATACTCCCACATGTCCTCCTATGGTGTTTCCATGTGGCACACCTTGCCAATTTTTTTGTTTATTTCTCTAAAACATCAAATCGCCATAATGTTCTCATATGACGTTCATTTGAATTCATTCAAGTGTAATTGGAAAGCTATCAATGAGCCATTCGACATGGAGACATTTGCATAGACTTTTGAAGACATAAATTTTTATTGATCATGAGGATCCTCCTAGATTAAGGTGGGATTAGTTGGTTGTTTCTCTAACATGTAAACCAAATAAATACAAATGATTCCAATGTCTTGAAGGGGGAATATAATGGATTGGCACTAATTAAGTGGGAGACCATACTGTTCATATTATATACTTATGTTTCTCACTTAATAGAAATAAGAGGTTGTATTGCCAGTTATAATTAGTGAAGATAATTGAGCTTAGTCACTTTACCCAATAATGCCCAATCCTTATCTGCTAGAAGGAAGATACATTCAAGATAGGGAGAGGGATGTGGAAACATAGTCAATTGTCCTCTTAATTGTCCTCCTAATCTTACCTTACCAAATGGATTCATTAAGATCACAAATGGTCGCACACCACTCATCAAAGTTGTTAATTAATAAGCCTCCTAGAAAAATGCACTCTCAAATTTGTGTGTACTCAGTTTGATTAATACCTTTGATTTCCTTAATGTAAACATGGAGTAATCTCAAATATTAATGTGCTCTTAGTTTGATTAATGCCCTTAAATTCATTGCATAAACTTATATAGTGATATTAAACACATTGATAATATTATTTTTCATTTAAAACAATTTAAAGTAGTAAACAACAACTCATTTCCTTATAAAAAACAAAAACACAAATATTTAAAAATATTTTGATGAGGGTAAAGTGGTTAGCACTAAGCTATAGAAGTAACATAATTAATTTAATATTAAGGTCTTTACCTTAAATTATAATTCATTTATTTTCCAATAATATAAAGGAAAATTAAATTATATTAAATTTTGAAAAAAAATTGTAAAGATTATGACAAGGAATTAATAATAAGCCTAGATGTTATAGTATATGATTGATTTATCATTAACTATTTTAAAACAAGTAGAATGTAGGATTAAAACTTCAACCATAAATTGGTCATCTCTGACACAACAGTGAATTAAGGTTGTTGCCATGAATAGAATCTTACATAGAATGAAGTGATTGGAAAATGAGATTGAATACGAAATGCTGAAATATTCTAAACATGTATCGATTTCTTAAATTTGGCACCAAGATGGGGATTTTTAAACAATAAAATATTTCCTCAATACTGAATATGTAAATATCTACTTTCAAAACACGTTTTAAACAATAAATATATAACACAATATTTGACATACAAAAATATAAACCATGGGGCATGCTTCTTTCAAATGTTAGTAGCATGTGTGGCCATTCTTACAATAACATAAAAATATAAATTATGGTATGCTTTTTCCATGTATCGAGGCTACGTGTTCTAAAGTGGTGGATGTTTTAGGAAGATAGGAAGACATGCACTGCATGTGTAGTATTTTTTAAATTATGTGTGCATGTAAGTGAGCTTAGACATTTAACCCATTACATGTATGTAAACTACCAAGTGTCCTGCTGCATGTATGCTAATTAGCATGTGGCATTTCAAACATGATGGCAGGTCTTTCAATGCCAAAGTTGAAGTATGAACTATCATTACAAGCTCACATGTGTCTTGTATGAATTTTTCATTTTTTTTTCTATTTTGTTTTAAAAGTCTATAGTAAGGATAGAATTGCATTACTCTAAGTATGGATCTTGGTGTACTTTTAACAATAGTGTTTCAAGCAACAACAATGGTGTTTTTATTCAGAAACACAAACCTAAGAAACATCAAATTGTTGATAGAGAGAGAGAATTGACAAATTATGCATAAAATATGCCTAGAGGATTTTGCAGAACTTCTAGCTTGGGCTACTGAGGATGTTTATAAGCTCATTGTAGATATTGCATTAAGCATGATTGTTAAGAATTGGCCCTATGATGAAAATGAGTATCTTGATATGACAATAGAGGATATGACTTTGGCTATTTAGGTGCCTTTGAAAAACAAAAATGCATTGTAGAAGTTACAATGAAGAGAGGGTTTAACATAAGTGACCTTACATGCCTGCCTATTTCTATGGATGATTTGGATATGATGAAAAATGATGGAGATTGATAAAGATTCAACATTATTCAATCGCAGGGACCATAAATTTGTACATGAAATCCATTTGAGGGTCTCATAGTTCTGGTCAATATGGATTCTAAAGATGCCTTGAGAATCATAGATAAAAATATATATATACCCTTGCAAAATCTAGAGGGTATAGACTGTACACTATTTCCCTAGAAGTGTCTTTTGATCCCCCTCTCAATCCTATCTCCATTAAGCAACCCAAGGATCCCATCTTTAAATTTGATAGTCGTTAGGTCAAATGGGGAAGTGGGGAAATCCATCTCAAGTATAATCCTCATGTTGGAGTGATCATGTCACAAGTAGCATTAAGGATCCAAACACTAGGAAAATGAGGGGGGGTTTTAATAAGGATTTCATCTTCATGCTCTTCATGCCTTACATGGACCCTAGTTATGCTTGGACCTATACAAATGTAGTGAATAGGGATTTGGAATATTGTTATGCTTCTTAACCCATTCAATGACTATCCAAGAATGCACTTATGGCAGATAGTAACCAATCCCTATGAATAGAGAATATTAGTTGGGTGTCCTTTGGCTAAGGCTCTTACTTGCCCATGCTTTGTCAAAGTGAGTGTATCTTGTAGATTCCTTTTTTTTTTTTATTGAATCCTTCCTTGGGAAGGAAAGCTTAATAACCCTTATGGCTAAATCTTACATAAGTAAATGCCCAAGGCTTTAAGTAGGGAGGCATGACAATAGCTAATGCTTGGTTGGCCCCATGAGACTTGAGTTCAAGGTATTGATACAAGTTAGATGCTCGTAAATGAGATGAATATTCTTATGCTCATGGTAGAGAACCTCAAATCCATGCTACATGCTCAAAATATCAAGTTTAACCTAGGTTGCTTGATATGGGGGAGGATAAGGGAAAAGGAGCCTATTAAGAAGCAACAATCAATTAGCAGGCACAATCTCTATTGGAATGGGCTAATGAAGCAATGGTAAGGGCTTCATGTCATCCAACAAGTATCAATAAAAAAGACCATTTGGCTTCCCATTTTTAGAGCCAAATCTAGGCATCGACACTAGTAGATCCAACAACAATAGATGCAGAGAAATAACTTGTAGATACAATAGTGAAGTAGTTGAACCAAATGCATAACCAAATGCCCCTAGTAGCATAAGCTGATCTAGGACTAGCATATCCATTAGTAGAGGTCACCACTCATCTTTAGCTAGTTGCGCTTAGCTTCGAGGTATGCCTTTTGTTACCCGTGCATTTTTAGTCTTTTATTCTATGTTAGGACCCCTATCATACACTAAGTCTTTTTGTTCAATGTTAGGAAACATATCATATGTCATAAGTAAATCCCTCTATGTTGATCTTATTTCTAATCGAAGTACAGACCTAGCCACACATTTAGCTGGCTCCTTTTTGGTCTAGATTTGGGCAAGGCTTGAATATCCCTTTGGAATTCAATTTATGGTTTGGATATTACAAGGCCACTGATTCTAATATTCTTGCCAACTAATAGATTGTTGTAGGAATTTACAGGGTAAGTTCCTCAGATAAAACACCAAAGGACACCACTCACAAACAGATCACAGATCAATACACCAGTATACTTAACGTGCTTAAAACCCTCAAAGAGGGAAACAATC
>APFE030068356.1:6749-31512 GCA_000404065.3 Pinus taeda
TACAATAGGAGATTCTCCCTCAAGAGTCCAACCATGAAAATGAGTAAGAGAAGGCATAATATAGAAGATCTAACTCCTTTCCCCACCTCTAGGGGTCGAGCTCATCTTCCTAGGAGCTGTTTCAACTAATTCTAAACTAATCACTAGATAATAGGCAGTCAAAACAACTTGCCTCTAAAACTTAGGAAACCTATCCATGCATTAAATATTTACCATTTACATCAAGGGAACTTCTAGAAGTGTTCAAGGAGAGTAAAAGTATCTAAGTGCCATGAAAATTACACAAAAATCCATCATTTACATGCCTCAAAAGTCAACCAAGGTGAAAACAGTGTTTTGCTGGCCGAACTGGTCAAAACAGGCAAATTTCCCTGAGTGGTCGCGCCCCTGACTTTGATTGGTCACACGCATTGGCAGCTCTGTTTGAGGGCCTTCCCGATGTCCAAATCAGGTGCAAGATAGCTCATTGGAAAGGTCTATGAGTCTAATTTCCAACCCCACTAGAATTTCTAAATTTGGAGTTTATTTGATCCCTAAAAAGTCATTTCTCCCAAGGCAGCTTTCTGCAACTGAAAAAAGGGGCAGAAAGTCAAAATTTGCATGTATTTTGAGCTTTCGGGAGCCCAAATCTTCATAAAATTTGAAACCCATCCATAGAAAAGTTTATTGTTGCATGAAAATTCCTAAAATGTAGAGTTTTCCCCGTTCTGAGCTGTCCTCATGACTGGTCGCGCACGGGGTGAGACCACTCAAATGGCCAAAACCTGTAAAATTCTCAAAAATGCCAAAAATGCCTCAAAACTCTCAAAATTTCTTGGGTTTGCTACTAGGAGGAGGCTAATGAGTATCATGGTGAGTGAGAGAAGCCTCGGCCAAGATACGGAGTGGGTTGGTCTTCTTCTTCCCTTTGGGAGCCTCGGTCAACCTCCTTTCAAGAATCTTTATCCTTGCCTTACAAACATGCATCCTTGCCCAATAACCTGTGATGACCGCCCTTTCCACCCTTGTGAGGCCTCCTCTGTACCTCAACCTCTGTAGATGATTAATGGTCATCACCTTGCTCATAAGTCTCGGTATCTTACATGGTTTTGGAGCAAGATGGGCAAACTGAAGGACAAATTGGACTGCTGCCTCTGCGTGCAAAAGTACTGAACTCTATGCTGTTTCAAGGGGAAAAAACATGAGGGGAATGTTAGGGGAGGGAACTTCTTTAACAAGGAATGGGAATATATGATAATAACAGGGAATTTTTCGAGGGAAACTTTACACATTGTCATGCATATAGGAACCATTTTAACATTGGGAAATCATTTGCCAAGAACATCTCATATGGGACAAAACATGTATGATAATAAACATGGAAGGGGCATACATGAATCAAGAGGGACATAGGCACACAATACACCAAATTCAATGAGGAGTTCATGTGTGTTATAAGGCAGATTCTGCTCTTTTTGTTCTTTAAGGGTTACATGCACATTAAGGAGTACATACTCATCATTTTCACATGAAGGGAAAGTTTTTCATGTATCAAGAGGGTGTCAAGGATATATAGAGGTTTGTACATGCTTTTAAATATACAACACATTAAATTTACATGAATCTCTTCAGTCTTTACAATGTATCTTTTATTTTTGTTTTAGTTTTTTGCATGTGTATGGTAGAGGGAATTAGGGTTTGAGTGCTTGTGAGAGGGGTAGGGTTTATAGCTTAGGGATGGGGGAAGGGCAACATTTATGTGCAAATGAAATAGGACAAAGATGCAAACATGATTATTAATGAAAGAGGGGGAAAAGGAAGGGATCAATGGGACAATAAACACTTGAAACAGTCACAAAACCCTAGCATTTTACAAGCATTAGCAACGGCCATATTAATCCATTCACTTGCAACTTTAAATGATAAAACCATGACACACATCATTATTTTCACCATCCATATCATCATTCATGAATTGAGTGCATACCTCGATCAATTTAGCAAGCAAGAGGGAAATTTAGTCGATTTGGAGTGGTTTTGTAGAAGGCAGCTTGAGTGGTCGCGCCCGTGCTCTGAGTGGTCACGCACTGAACCTGAGTGGTCGCGCACATTCACAGCCTTGTTTGAGGGCCTTCATGGTGTCCGAATCGGGCACAGGATGGCTCGTTGGAAATTTCTTTGAGTCTACTTTCCAACTCAAGTAGAATTTTACAATTTGGAGTTGATTTGACCTATCAAAAATCAAATCTCCCAAGACTGGTCAAAAAGTGCCAAATGAGGCTGCGTGAAAGAAGAGTGCTGTTGCAGTCAACTTTTGAATGCCTTCCTCAACCCCAAATTGAGCTCATGATAGCTCATTGGAAATATATTTGTGTCTAGTTGTCATTTTACCCATCAAGCAAATCATTTGGCCAACCAAGCTAGGAGAAAGCTTGATTTTCCCAAGGTAACTTGCAGAGGTGTCTTTGATTCTCGTGAGGCAACCGTATTCTTGACATTCAAATCATGACACCTGTGCAAAAAGTGAATGAGGTTTTTCTTTCTTGGCATGTTTTCGACAAAATACTCTCTCAGTGTCCCAAAATTTATCTTTGATTGCTCTGAAGCATCATTTGAGTGCGACTTGTCCCGATGTGTGAAACAAGGAATTCTGTCGAAATGAAGCGAGATGAAGGGGATAGGGGATTTCTAAATTCTTGGGGAAATTTTTGGGTGTGGGGAGGGATGTTAGGAAGCAGGGGAAAGTGGAATCTTATAGATTGAGGGAGGGGAAGGGATCCAAAAGGGCAAAACACAGGCCCAACCTAGAAAATTGCCAAGTTGTAGCTAGAAACTAGGGTTTGTGGAAAAATGAGGAATTTGGCGGATCTAAGGGATGGGAAGTGTTTTATAAGGTACTTTAAGGATAGGGGAAGGTGTATGAACATCAGGATATGAGTTTTGCTGATGATTTGGCCGCCCAAGAGAAATTGCCTTCAAAAACCCTAGGAGAGGGAAATGAAGCTTGCCTAGGCACAACTGAAGCATGAATAAGGTATAAATGACTCATTAGACACTGACATGATAATGACAACCCTATGAATGATGATAGGCTCAGCTGAATGATTGACATGGACTGACATTTGGGCAACCCTAGACCTAATGCCTAGTGACCAAATTTTGCTTGAAAACTCACTGAAATGACAAAATTTGACCTTGACACTTCAAAATCACTTTGTAAGAGCATAATTGATCACTGGAGGAAGGCTGTAAAGACTGACACTAACAGTTCCTACGTTCAAAAGGCCGAATATTCGAACGTATAGCCAAAGAAACTTCAACGTATTGTCATACGAGCGTAACTAACATGATTGCAAGTCATCGAGTTGATCTCAAGGGCATTCAATTGAGCAATTCGGAGGACTCTCCAGGTGA
Organism: Pinus taeda; assembly: GCA_000404065.3. Classification (NCBI taxonomy): domain Eukaryota; kingdom Viridiplantae; phylum Streptophyta; class Pinopsida; order Pinales; family Pinaceae; genus Pinus; species Pinus taeda. The sequence continues at coordinate 10,143 of APFE030068356.1, forward strand.
GCGCTAAAATTATGAAATGTTTATGGACAGTCACTACTACTAGAGAGCATAGACAGTGTCACGCAGTAGCGTTCACATGACAGTGTGGAGCAGGCTACCAACATTTATGAACAGGCATCAGTTTTGAATGGAGAGTAGAGGATAGGAATAGGGAGTTACAAAGGGCATAAAGGCGAAAAAAAAGGAGCTCGCTCTAATACCATGTCAGGCCATGCGGTAACTCCACAAAGCAAAAACTCATTTGTATATTATTCCACAAGGTAGATCTTCATTATGTACACGAGGGAGAGACTCTTCAATTCATCTCGTGATGACTCTTCATATTTCTAATTTATTTATTTACATAAATACACCCAATCACAAGGAGTAGGTGTCAACAAGTTTTATAAACCCTAAACCCTAGGCATTTTAAAACATTTTAATAAGAGTTTTATAACCCTCATTTAAGTGTTTATTGAAAACATTCACTAAAGTGTTACAAACCCTAAACCCTAAGCCCAAAAACCAAAACCTTAGACCCTAAAGCCTAAGTAATTTTAAAAAAATCAAAAGAAATTTTGTAACTTTCATTTAAGTGTTTTTTGAAAGCCTTTACTAAAGTGTTATAATCCTTAAATCCTAAATCCTAAACTCTAACCCCTAAACCCCAAACCCTAAACCCTAAACCCTAAGCATTTTACAAAATTTTAAAAAGTGTTTTGTAACTTTTATTTAAGTGTTTATTAAAATAATCTACTAAAGTCTTATAAAATGTAAACTGTAAACCATAAACCGTAAACCCCAAACTGTAAACTATAAACCATAAGCTCTAAACCTGAAGCATTTTATAACATTTTAAAAATCGTTTTGTAAAATTTATTTAAGTGTTTATTAAAAGAATTGATTAAAGTCTTATAACCCCTAAACCCTAAACCCTACACCCCATCCCCTAAAGAACTAAACATCAAACCATAAACATTTTATAACATTTTAAAAAACACCTTTTTACTTTTTTTTTAAGTGTTTATTAAAACCATTTTCTAAAGTGTTATAAACCCTAAACCCCAAATCCTAAACCGTGAGCCCTAAACCCTAAGCATTTTATAACATTTTAGAAAATGTTTCGTAAGTTTTATTTAAGTGTTTATTAAAAGCATTTACTTAACTCTTATAAACCCTCAACCCTAAACCCTAAGCTCCAAACCCTAAACCCAAGACCGTAAGCATTTTATAACATTTTAAAAGGTGTTTTTTTAACTTTTTTTAAGTGTTTATTAAAATAATTTACTAAAGTGTTATAAACGTTAAACCCTAACCCTAAGAATTTTATAATATCTTAAAAAGTGTTTTGTAACTTTCATTTAAGTGTTTATTAAAAGAATTTACTAAATTGTTATAAACCCTAAACCCTAAACGCTAAACACCAAACTCTAAACGCTAAGAATTTTTTAACATTTTAAAAAATGTTTTGTAACTTTTACTTAAGTGTATATTGAAAGCATTTACTAAACTATTATAAACCTAAACCTTAAACACTAAACCCGAAATCCTAGACCCTAAAAGTTAAGCATTTAATAACATTTTAAAAAGTGTTTTGTAACTTTTATTTAAGTGTTTATTAAAAATATTTACTAAAGTGTTATCAAGCCTAAACCCTAAACCCCAAAGCCTAAACCCTAAACCCTAAGCATTTTATAACATTTTAAAAAGTGTTTTGTGACTTTTTTTTATGTATTTATTAAAATCATTTAGTAAAGAGTTACAAACCCTAAACCCTAAACATTTTATAACATCTTGAAAAGTGTTTTCTAACTTTTATTTAAGTGTTTATTAGAAGAATCTCCTCAAGTGTTATTAAATCGACACCCTAAACCCTAAGCATTTTATAGAATTTTCAAAATTGTTTTGTACATTTAATTTAAGTGTTTATTAAAAGAATTTACTAAAGTGTTATAATCCATAAACCCTATGCCCCAAACCCTAAACCCTAAACCCTAAGAATTTTATAACATTTAAAAAAAAAAATTCTAAGATTTATTTAAGTGTTTTTTAAAATAATTTACTAAACACTTATAAACCCTAAACCCTCTACCCCAAACCCTAAACCCTAAAACCTAAACCCCAAACCATAAACCATAAACCCTATACCCTAAGCCCTAAGCATTTTATAACATTTTAAAAAGTGTTTTGTAACTTTTTATTTAAGATGTTATTAAAAGCATTTACTAAAGTGTTATAAACCTTAAGGCCTAAAGCCTAAACTTCCAAAAGCTAAACCCTAAACCCTAAGAATTTTATAACATTTTAAAAAGTGTCTTGTAACTTTTATTCAACTCTTTATCAAAAGCATTTACTAAAGTCTTATAAACCATAAAACCTAAACAATAAACCCTAAACCCTAAACCCCAAACCCCAAATCTTAAACCCTATACTCTAAACCCCAAACCCTAAACCCTAAACCCTAAACGTGAAGCATTTTATAATATTTTAAAAAGAGTTTTGTAACCCTTTTTAAGTGTTTATTAAAATCATTTACTAGAGTGTTATAACCATAAACCCTAAGCATTTTATAACATTTTAACAAGTGTTTTGTAACTTTTCTTAAGTGTTTATTAAATGCATTTACTGAAGTGTTTTAAACCCTAAGGAGTTTATAACAATTTAACAAGTGTTTTGTAACTTTATTTTAAGTATTTGTTAAAAGCATTTACTAAAGTGTTATAAACCCTAAACCCTAAACCCTTAAAGTTTTATAACATTTTAAAAAGAGTTTTATAAGTGTTTTTTAATTTTTTATTAAAAGCATTTAATAGAGTGTTGTAAACCATAAACCCTAAACCTTAAACCCAAGAGCCCAAACCCTAAACCTGAAACCCCAAACCCTAAACCCTAAACCCTAAATCATTTACTAAAGTGTTATAAACCCTAAACTCTAAACCCTAAACCCTAAACCCTAAACCCCAAACCCTAAAACATAAACCCTAAGCATTTTATAACATTTTAAAAAGTGTTTTGTAACTTTTATTTTATTTTTCATTAAAAGGATTTACTAAAGTGTTATAAACCCCTAAACCCTAAACATTTTATAAAATTTTAGAAATAATTTTGTATGTTTTTTTAATTGTTTATTACAAACATTTAATAAAGTGTTATAAACCCTAAACCATAGACCCTAAACTGAAAACCCTATACCCTAAACCCCAAACCTTAAGAATTTTATAACATTTTAAAAAGCGTTTTGTAAATTTTATTTAAGTGTTTATTAAAAGCATTTACTAAAGTTTTATAAACCTTAAACGCTAAACCGTGCACCTCAAACCTAAACCTTGATCCCTAAACCCTAGACTCTAAACATTTTATAACATTTTAAAATTAATTTTCTAACTTTTATTTAAGTGTTTATTAAAAGCATTTACTAGAGTCTTATAAACTCTAAAACCAAAACCCTAAACCCTAAGTCCTAAATCCTAAGTATTTTATAACATTCACTAAGTATTTATTAAAAGCATTTACTAATTTTTTGTAAACCCCAAACCCTAAAACCTAAACCCTAAGTATTTTATAAATTTTGACAACTATTTTGTAACTATTTTTTAAGTGTTTATTAAAATCATTGATTAAAGTGGTGTAAACCCTAAACACTAAAACCTAAACCCTAAACATTTTATAACATTTTAAAGTGTTTTGTAACTTTTCTTGAGGCGTTTATTAGAAGCATTTACTAAAGTGTTATAAACCCTAATCCCTATACCCTCAACCCTAAACACTAAACATTTTATAACATTTTAAACCCAAAACCTTAAGCATTTTATAATATTTTAACAATCGTTTTGTAACTGTTTTTTAAGTTTTTGTTAAAAAAAATTACTAAAGTGTTATAAACTCTAAACCCTAAACCCTAAGAATTTTATAACATTTTAAAAAGTGTTTTGTAACTTTTTTTAAGTGTGTATTAAGTGTTGTAAACCCTAAAACCTAAACCCTAGACATTTTATAAAGTGTTATAAACACTAAAAATTTCAGAAAGTGTTATAAACACTAAACATTTCATAAAGTGTTATAAACACTAAACCCTAAACATTTTTAAGGGTTATAAATCCTAAACCCTAACACTAAGAATTTTATAATGTTTTCAAAATCGTTCTCTAAGTTATATTTAAATGTTTATTAAAAGCATATACTAAAGTTTTATAAACCCTAAAACCTAAAACCTAAACACAAAACCCTAAAGCCTAAAGCCTAAAGTCTAAGCCCTAAAACCTAAGCATTTTATAACATTTAAAAAACTATTTGGTAACTTTTATTTAATTGTTTATTAAAATAATTTTCTAAAGCGTTAAAAACATTAAAGCATAAACTCTAAACCCTAAACGTTAAACACTAACCATTTTATAACATTTAAAAAAGTGTTATGTAACTTTTATTTACGTGTTCATTAACAACCTTTACTAAAGTGTTACAAACCCTAAATCCTAAACCCTAAACCCTAAACATTTTACAACATTTTAAAAATTGTTTTGTAACTTTTATTTAAGTGTTTATTAAAAGAATTTACTAAAGCATTATAAACCCTAAACCCTAAACCCTAAACCCCAAACCCTAAACCCTAAGCCTTTATATACTTACCTACAAAATATTTTGTGTAGTCATTTGTATGGAAAAGTAATCTCGAGCCACCCTTTCATGCACCCAATCAAAATGGATTGTAATAATATGGTAGGAAAAAGTATTTCATCCATGCCCAACTTCTATAGACAACCTCTAATCAACTCATAGTCTACAACCTTTTATGAGACCATGCAATTCTAAGTTGTTATCGAGTTACTAAGGTAATGGAAGATCTTTACAAAAGGATAGTTTACCATCTCCACACTCAATAATTGTGCATCACTAAAGCCATCATTCACATTTTCCTACATCTTCACTAGAAAGTGTATTGTATAAATGGTCTAGCAGTATGTTTAACCAACACGACCTTGATATCACCTTGGAGTTGTAATCCTCAAAAACTAATACCCACTTGCATGTCCTATCACCATATCCTCTCCCAAAACACTAGCTTTTTTACGAGTAGCTTACTCCACAATGGTAGTATACAACTTACAATATGATCCAAGCTAGTAGTCCTTAAATTAAATTTCTATAGAGAGTACACCATGGACAATCTTTCATGCTCTATTTTGGTGTAGTTTCAAGTTTCCCTAGATAGCTTTCTCCAAAAAAAAGTGATTGGGTGGTCCATCTCATCCTCTCTTAGTTATGCTAGTGCAACTAGTATTATTAGAGGTAGCATCTAATTGAACATAAAACTCTTTACTAGAGTGAGTAAACACTAGGATTAGTGCCAATAATAATTTTTCCTTTAATGTATCTAGTGCTTGTTTGCACTCTTTAGTCCACTCAAACCTAGTGTCCTTCTTAAGTAATCATTCCAACAATGCACTAATCTATGCATATCCATGCATAAACTTCATTTAATAACCAATATGCCCCAAATTTGTGCACAATTTTCACACTAAATATGGAGGTGGAAGGTTCACAATCACACAAACCTTTTCTAGATCCATTAGCAATGCCTATTTACAGACATGTCCCAACAAAATTTTTATTGGCCAAAAATATAGATTTCTTTAGATTCAAGGAAATTTGTAACTTCATACTTATGTAGAACATGAGTCATAATACCTTTATGTGCTTCTATAATGGGATGAAGATGGTCCAATCCTCCAAATAAACATCCAAAACAGTATGTACAAACTCTTTAAATTCAGCCATCACCACTTTAGAAAACGTTGTCCTACATTCCTTTTATCCAAAAGCCATGAAATTATGCTAGAGTTGTGGCATAGCTAACATTATCTTATCACATTCCTCCTTGGTAATGTTAACCGCGTTGTGGTAGTATAGTGAGAAAGTGTATATGGAGTAAGCCTCTGGTGTGTAGAATAGGTCATGTAGGTTGGAAAATGTTACTAGATTAGGTTTTCATAATTATTATTATAATTATATATTTTATACAAAAGGAGAAAAAGAGAAAATTATTCTTTTATTTCATTAGTTAAGTATGTTCTTATGCTTTTAAGATTTGTTGAGTGGAAGAGTCAAAGACCTATTTGGACCTCTTGTAAAGAAAAATGAAAAAGAAATTTTGAGAATGTAATTTGGATAAAATTATTTCAAGAAGCCAACCAATTATACTCAATAAAATGGTGTTTCTTTTGACAAATGAGAACAACTATACATTGGCATGCATCCTTCACCAAATGACAAGCAGTTTAGTACTTCTGTGTGATAAGTTATGAGGAAGAAAAAAATGTTAATCTCAGTAGGTGCTCTGTTGTGAAGGAATGACAGTCCCCTGAAGTGATATGTTTGCAATATACTGTGAACTTCATGGATTATATACTTGAGATAATGTTGGTTGCTTGTGGAAGATAATCTGAGATAATGCAAGTACTATAATCTGATTTTGGAGGGCTTGCCATTGTTTTTTTTGGAGGTTGGTTTTGGGTGTTGGATTTGTCACTTTGATCCGATTTTCTAAGAAAAAGAGATTTTTCTGGTTTTTTTCTATGGCTCAGATTTTATATTTTTTTTCCATTTTGATAATTACTTGATAAAAATACAAATAAATAATAATAATCCAACAAAAATCTCACAATTAATTATCAATTAAAAAAGTAGTGATATTTACCTACCCATTGATTTCTCAACATGGAACCAGCGCTGCTAAATTGACAAGAAAATGGCATGAAGATCACTTCTATTGACTGTAATATGTGCGAACTTCCTGAAATATGAAGGCATATAAGTTCTGTTCTTGATCTCCTGTGGAAAACATCTGAATTTACCATCCAACTTCTACTCGTCATCTTCTTTGGAATGCTATCAGAAGTTCAGTGATCCGATGCGAACTGTTACTGAAGTCTGTTTATAATTAAGATCCAAAGATTACACTATTGCATACAATTATGTGTGGATTGACAACATTGCAGTGTACTGTAGGATAAGTATCACTAGCATGATGTATGACTATGGTATGGCTCTTACGTCATGGATCGTGTTCTCCGAGATCTATATTACTCTCTCAGTAGCATCGAAAATAGTGGCACGCAGTATAATGGTCGATCACTTTATCTATAAGGCTCAGGTTGGAAGATCGTACGACATCTATGTAACTCAGATCCTTGGGACTAGAGAATAGGCCTATAACTGAGTGACAAGTATAACCGGCACTCTGCTATGGTATGGTCTGCATTTCTTCAAGGGATTGCATTTCTTTATGATAAGGTCCGCAATTTTCCAAGGCTCGCAGGCCCTCAATTCTTTGAGCTTGCATACCGTGAGGCTCACACCATTGGTTCACATACTCTGTGCCAATGAACCGCATAAATTTCTATGGTTCTCATTGATATCACCATGGATCGTATTCTGTCACATATGACTCGATCTTTTTCTTTGTAACTCGACGTGGATCATATCTGGCCGATGCTTTCACAATAACAGTGATCTGTGGTAATGATTATCTCATATATTATTATGCTAGTAGATATCGGATGAACAAATCGATCACTAATGATAGAATTATTATATGGCTTTTATGGTGGGAGGAACTTAATATTATGACACAGTTGTCTACTCTTTTTTCCAGAGGAAAAATGATAATGATATTAATGTAGTAGACAGTCTTGACTAATATCATTTTTTTCTAGTTGGTGTGCACACCAACCTACGTTTTCTAGTTACATCTTTATTTTTCATAAAGATTTTCAAATTCAGATATGGGGAACCTTTTTCAATTTTATTTTTACTGATTTTTCTACCCTCCACTTCCACTCTTAGCTCACTTCCCCATCCACACTCCAGATATTTCTCTTTCTTCAGGGCACTATGGTTTTCTTGTTTTAGGACACATTCCACACAACTAGAGAACAACCTTCAACCAAATAAGGGTAAGCTGGAGGAATACACTTAAATTTAATTTTCTATTGCTTGAGGAAGTACTTCATCAATGAGATCACCCACATCCCACCTAGGAAATTCAATTTTATTATTTTAGCACTCTATTCTTATCTACAGACTGTTAAATCTCATCTTTAATTGTCACCAATAGTTGTCTCACATATCTAGCCTTCTTCTATTAATTATATATCTTCTTCATGCAATTTCAATCACTTATTTTTCCCTCAAATGGTTGTTATCCATAACTTCTCAGCATGAGATGTGATCCCCTATTTACACACTTCTCAAATGGAGGGTTGCTCAACTATTTCTTTAATTTTTCATATCAAAATCCCTAGCAAAATCCTCAACTGCACATGTTGGTTAGTCTCTTTGAACATAAATATGCTCCATTTCTCTCCAATTATACTACTCCTTAACCTCATATGTCTCAAAAAAATATATTGGAAAATGAGGAATTGATCTTATATTATATATCACTCTTTCTTGTGTAAGTCAATCTAAACTATTTTGTTAGGGTATTACTCTCCTATGGATTCCTTATTTGTATCTTTAGTCAGCTTTGCCTTTGAACTCAAACTTGTAAACCCAAAAGAACTATAGCAATCTTTTCCACCTTAAATAGTATTGTTTCAATGATATGCAAACTGGTATTTGTAGAATTCATAGGGGACTTTTGACTTGATCATGCTAGCACATCCTATGATCTGACAAGGAAACCCTAGTTGAGTTAGAGGAGAGTTAGCTAGAAGTGACAAGAGGGTTGGTGAGGTAACAGTGGACTGCCTCTTCAATATACAACATCCCCCACCTTAGCCTTTGGAATTTAACTCAAGAAGTGAGATATTTTTCTATAAAAAACCACATAGATCTATATGAAGCAACTCCAATACAGTCATTTATCTACAAGGAATTCCTTTATAGAAATTGTCCTTGTGCTACATGGAGCTCTCACATGTACTCACATGAACTAGTTGGCAATAATATACATATAGTCATTGTCATCTTGAAGTTAGTAGAAATAAACACCTTACTTGGAGGTTTATCATATATATAGCAATCATTTCCCTTAAAGTCTACATTATAACCTCATTAAGTTTTCCAACTTAGTAAGATTATATTATTTTGCCTAACATATACAATATATGCCTTATGTAGCCTTTTTAACTTAAATGTGTTTTTTAACTTCTTCTCATTTGTAGACATTATACAAATATTTTTTCAATGTCAAAATATTATATTTACTTATTTGTTACAATAGTTGTTTCATCAAAAACTATGATGCTATGTTGATCACCAGGTGTGCTTTACCTTCCACTATATGCAATCTCCACAATATATCAAACTTCTTTGGACCTAGTTATGGTGTCATGCAATCCTTGCTTGAATGAGACTTTGATCCATTCTGAGAATATTCTACTTGAAATAAATGGCCCAATAACATATCAAATAAGAATTTTAGGGACTAATATTAGCCATGGGCTAATTTTCTATATTTTTTCCAAAAAAAAATTGGCAAATTTTATAGAATGAAATTATTTTACCATAAAAATAGCCAAAAAGTTATATATAAGACTATATAAAAATATTATAAATTTGAATATTTTTACAAAAATATTTCCAAACATTTTATAGATTTCATATTATGGACTACTAGGATTAGCTAAGGTTTCTAAACTTTAAGATAAATTTCCATCCTTAAAATTTTCCATGTTTCTCAACAACATCAATTCATTGTTACCTTGCTCACTCAACAACATCAATTCATTGTTACCTTGCTCACTCACAGGTATGACCTCTCAATTTATTAATGGTCAATGCAACAAACCTTGCATTGTAATTCCAAACTTAACCTCACAATTTCTTGTTGGTTACAATAACAAATCATGCATTCCTATATCAATGTGACCTTACAAATTCCTATTTGTTACCTTGCATTTTAATACCAAGTTGATATATAAATTAAACAAATATAAGTAATGAATGTTATAACACAATGATAATACATTAAATTTAATATTTCTCATAAATTTGTATATATAATTTTTTTATTTGCATTAATTCAAAAAAAAAAGATATAACTAAACATAAACTCTTCAAAAAAATATTAAATAGAATTAATAACAAACAATGAAAATATATCCAAATATAATTAGAAATGAATTTGCGTAACTCTTATACAACAATATATACTAATACTTATCTTAATGAAAGAGTAGTAATATATTAACAATTACAACACAATATCCATTCTCTTAGAAATCTATATTCTAGATTCTATTAAAAGGGCATCATCCATCTAAAATAAACTTAATTTATGAAAAAGAAAAACTAACATTAATTGTGGGTATTTACAAAGCATGTTTCATTCATGTATGATTGAAAACTTCTTTTACTGACACTTTTCTTTTTCAATTTTTAAAGTGTCAAAAGGGTGACAACTGCTTAGTTTTCTCTCTAGAATGCTAATAGGAAATCTAGCTCATCATGATTGACATAATGAGCCATGTCTTACTACCTGGACATGCCAACTTAAAGTTCATTGTTGTAGAAAAGGCTCATGCTTCATCAATTTCCTACTTGGTCCCCATAGGCTTATGAGACTACTTAACATCATATATCAGTTTCACATATATTTCATTAATCTCTCTAATATTTCAAAATGCTGAAAACTGCTTAGTTTTCTCTTTCTGATGCTAATATGAAATCTAGCTTATCTTGATTGACATAATTAACTCTAAAAATTGTAAATGAACCTTTCAAAACACCTTCAGTGATACTAGTTTCACTCTTAGTTGTCAAATGAGATGTCAGAGCTAGAGAAAGAATGAAATGCGGAGACAATGGGAACAATGTCAGCCCAAGGTTGACAAATAGTAGAAAAAGATATAGGAAAGTAACAACAAAAGAAAGAAGAAACATGACATGAGAAAAATTAGTGAGTTAAAATTGTCTTAAACAAGAACATGCTAGAGGTTAATTGCAAATCAGTGCACAATAGGTTAATAACATGGGTGAAATAAGTAAGCACATATTCAAAAAGGACATGAAAGCTATAAGTTAAGAATGAGTAATTAAAATATGCCCACATGAAAGCACACATACAAACATGATGGAAATACAAGAAAGTTAGTACAAACATCATAAAGATGCAAGAGAATCCATATAACCTCTTATTAGTGTTATTGCAAATAAAAATACACCTTTTGCAAGTCATCAAACCCAATTGTGGAACATGACCTGGTCATACCATCATCCAAAACAAAAACCTAACCTCATCAAAACAAAAACATAGCCTCACCACAACTTACCCTAATAGGTGGGTAGGTGGGAAGAGTTGAATGCCTCTAGCTCTTCCAGCAAAGATCAACTATTTATTGTTGGTCCTGAATCTAGTGCTAAAATCCACTCCAAATGAAGAATAAAAATATAACTATAAAAATCTTAGCGTGCTCCTCGATGACTGTGAACATTACAAAACAAGCTACCTAAACTTCAGTGTTCCGGAAATCTTAGCGTGCTCCTCGATGACTGTCCCATTATTGCTCTGCGTCATCAATTTCCATGCTCATAACTCTCTTTGCATCGTATATGAGATCCACATTGGCGCGTACCCTGTTTCTGCTATAAAAGAGAGCTACCTCCTCCGCAATAGTGTCCAAAGTGCATATCTGCTCATATAGTATATTTCTGCGTAAAGACACATAAACAACATAAAAAGATTTATCAATAAATCTATCAGTCAACCCCAAAATAATATAATTTATATCAGCGCACTGTTTATATTTGCAACTAGACTTTCTAAAATCTTTAACTTTCAAAAATTACAATTAAACGAAGTCTTAACCTTTGTCCACGATCAAGCCGATTATATCCGATGATAAAAGATATAATGCGCATAAGCCAAGCATCTGAGCGCATTGCTACAGAACTGATCCACTCCTCTATGTTCATGTCCGCCATTTGCCAGTTTATGCCACAACATGGCTCTGGCATCTCACCTGGAACCTCTTCTTCTATAGTCAATTCCCATTTGCCGTTCGGGTAACTGTATAGACATAGTTCTTGACCCCCTGCCGAAGATAACTCATAAAGAAACCAGATGAGATGACTCTACGCTGACTTGAAACACTGAAGAACTCTTCCAAAATATTAAAATGCCTTTTCTTGCACAATAACTTCAAACTCTACGATACCAAACATAAAATGTTAAAATGTTAAATAATACCCAAGTATTTTGTTCAGAGAGAAAAAAGAGTTATCTTAGTCTAAACAATATAAAAATACTATATATAATTCAATTTCCATGCATAATATTATCTTATAATATTTCTCCTATTTTTCGTATGCCCATATGTTTCTTTTCCTGTGTATCTTATGCCCATACATTTCTATGTCTTAGTATTCTAAAAATGCTTATCTAATCAATCAAAACTTCCTTCAGTTTTATATTTAATTATCTGCGTTTGCCATTATACCTTGCTTAAAAGTTTGAGGGAAAAATTTACTCTTTTGGGAAATACCTCTTTTAAAAAATACAGGAGTATGTCTTAAGACCCTAAAGAAATTATTGGTGAGAGTAGTTACTCTCCTTAAAATTTGGAATAAATTCATTTCTTCTCTGAATAAATTGCATCCTAAAGATTTCTTGACATGAAGTATCTCCTTACCGCACTGAATATTTAGTTATTTGTTATTCAATGGATCATTAAAACATAATATGCTCACAATGACAATTGATGAGAGCCAATCAATTGTCATTGCTCTCATCAATTGTCATTGTGAGCATATTATGTTTTAATATGCATTGTTCAAAGTCTCCCTTTTAGAAGTGTGATATATTTTTTATTAAGAATTTTGTTTTGTAAATAAATTTATTTGGATAAGCCCTAAAATTTTAAAAAGATAGATTGGTCAAGTGAATTTGAAAGGCTCTCATTTACTTAAATGACATTAACAATTCACTTTATTTTAGAATTCCTTTGGGCCTGGCCTTGAACTAATGGAGTTTTTAAATACCCTAACACTCCTCAAAGGTAGATTCCAATTTACAAAGTAATGTGATATGTGGAGTTGTCATCTTTTACTAGCATATGTAGCAGTCTATTTGTTCTATGTTTTCTAGAAGTTTTTGGGCATATTTTCCCTCCTAATTTGCCCAAAATCTAAGAGGGATTTGTTGGAATCAATGTTTGAGTTGTTAACTTTCTAAAAATATAGTGGGCCAACACACCCTCAATCCATATATACAGTCAAAAGTCCACTTTAAACAACATAGATCAAAATTTTACCCAAATTGGCAATGTTGATAATTCAAAAAGATATAATGGTTCAGGAAAATCTTAGCATATGATACATTTGTAATAGAGGGAAATATAACAATTATTGGTATCCCAATATGGACCTATGCCTAACACCCAGCCCACTCTACTAAGAAGACTCATCAATTAGAATAAAATCTCAATCCAATCAACTCATTAGAGCTCTGATAAATTCTTATTTATTTCTTTGTTCAATGGCACATTTCAACTCATCCATGGAGAGCTATGGAGCCTGGCTCTGGTTGTTCTTCTCTTTATTCAAAGAATGAGAGATAGAATATGGTTACTATTTAGGCTTTATTTCTGGACCTAAGGCAATGGACTTTTCAGATAGTAGTTATTTGTGCATATGTTATTATTAATTATGGAAGACACAATACTATGGCACTACTCTCTAGGTTCAACCAACCTCTCCATGGGAGGTCTTCTAGGGAGAAACCTAAAGAACATGAGAAATTCAACCTTCTAGTTTAGGGGTTCAATTCCATTGTTGGGTTTACTATTGTTGCAATAAAAATAAATAAATGAGATGTATGTTTCTTAAGAACCAAACCACTGGGGCAATCAAAAAATAAACTAGATGTAGGTTTCTTACATAATGGATGCAAATCAAGAACCAAAACATTCACAATCAGTTTTCTGCTTTATTTTTTTTTAGTATTTAAATAAGGAAATATTGTGATATACCCACCAAGGTTCTTTAGAATAGCAAACAATTTTAAATTACATCATATTTATTTATTCTTTTTCACTAAATTTTAAATTTATTTGATTACTAACTAGTCTTAAGTATTTGTTGCTAACTATAATATTACTCACTAAAACCACAAGTGAAGTGCTTATGAGCTTAAAGCATGATGCAACTGATTTATGACCATTGACTTAAAACACTGAGTTATTAGAGCTTTGGTTTAACATAAAATAGGAACTCTTAAAAATTACATGATATTTCTTCAATGGTTTATAAAAAATGATCAACTTATTCTATTGATGTTCAAATAATAACTTTTAGATGTAAGAGCTCATTTTTTAGAGGTTCATCCTACAATAATACAGTGAGTTTTCTTAGCTTCTCTCATGTTCGTTTAAATAACCATCCAAGGCATTTGTGTGAAAATTGGGCCAGACTCTAGATTCCTATCATTGTTGAGCAATATGAGTGAAACTTGTTTGCTAGATTGCAACAAATACATTGATGGAGGAAACAATGAAGAAATGTATGTTTTTAAGGGTAGAAATATGATGCAAAAAAAAAACAAAATTAATAATAACTTTTGTTAGATCTAGACAAGCATGCACTATTATGCATATACTCAACCTCCAAAGAATGAATTAAACATGAGGGATGCTAGTGCAAGTGACAACAAAGTTGTTAACTCTAATAACATCAAAATGAAGACTAATGTAGAAACAATCTTTTTTGTTTCACACATGGTGCATTAACACAAAGAACATCATATGAAGGAAGCATGGTTTATCCATTCAGCCCCCAAATTTTAGTTGGTGGTTTATTGGTGTACACTTTTGGAATTTAACCAATTTAACCAAAATAAACGTAGAGAAAAATCAGGAGAAAGATGAGCGATATGTTTGCTTTGTGTTGAAGTGGAGAATATATACTTGCAACAATGGAAAACACTGGTAAAAATTGCACAAGGAAAGTGCACCCACATTAGAGTGTTAAAGAGGTGGGAGCCAACCTCCCATTTGATTGTTACTATCTGCCAATCAACAAAAGAGAATCTTCAGTAATTATTTCTTATTAAATGACAGTTAAGAGGCATAGACCTTTTTTCTTTTTCAACTGTCTTTTAGTGCAGTTGGATTAGTCATATCTATTGATCTCATACCACATGCTGCAATATCTTTTGACATTTATGCCAGATTTGGAAGTTTTCCAACTCTTCACAATTGGGATTACCATATAAATGTTTTAGTTGGTGTGGAAAGTTCATTTTTCACAACTGTAATTGGTTAAAGTAAGCATAGAAAGGCTCATTTAAATATCATCTACCCATGGGATGGGTGTTTTGTGACTAGGCTTAGGGATCTATGGAGTTTTAAATCCATATGCTTATGCTTGGAGCACAATTTCATGCTCAGTATGATCTTATTATCCCCAAAGAAACAATGTAATAAGTTTAACATAGTGTTCAAATTGGAATATGTTATTATTATATTCATTAAATAATCCATAACATGTTAGTATAACACCACAAGAGTCAACATAGGTAAACCAAATCATGAAGCATCAACATAGATAAGCCAAATCACCCAGCATCATACAATTTTAAGAAATGAAAGAGAATAATAATAACAAGTTGTTATTGTTCACAAAACATTTTATTTCTTTTAGTTTGAAATTTACAACTATAAAAAAATCATAAAAAATTATGGTCTAGTTGTAAACCCATTTCCATAAAGTGAAGAAAAATATAAATCCTCAAAAAAAATGGCAACCACTTCCTCTTCATTTTCATGCCTCTTAAAATTCTTATGTGATGCCACTTACAGAGTGAAAATACCAAAATCCATCATTAAAGATTCTGGCCTTTCCCCTCTGTGTGCAGCTAGAAACCCTCTTGGGCCAATCACTTCTATAAGTAAGTGATTGAAAATACCAGCAGCCATCATTGAGGCTTCAAGCTACTCACCTCTGTGTGCAAGTGGAAATAGCCTGCCCATACACCCATGAATACATTTCTCAAAAAGGTGGTCATGATTGGTTGCTTGCATCATAGGGATAATCATTTTCTGGTTGAGGATTTTTCATATACAAAATAGAATGCAGATGGTTTGGATAAAGTTTTGGCAACCAAACACCCTAAAGTCAACTTAGAGTTTTATTTAAAATGATATTTTTTCTTTAGCTAAAATGTTCCTACTATAGTAGGTTTTCCATTTGAATTTATGACCAACAAATGTTTCCCTACTTTTACAAAGTTTTCACAGCTCTAATTTTTTAATTTTTTAGGTGGGGATGAGAGTTAGAGTACACTCAGGAACATAGAGGGTATCCTTAAAATTTCTGAAAAACATTGAGTTATCAGAAATAGAATGAAAGGATATTATGAGAAGGAAAAATAAAACATTTAAGAGGTTAACATGAACATTAACCTCCAGAAGGCCTCGGGGGGATTTGGGAAAAATAACTAGGTGGAAATGGTGCCACAAACCAATATGCAAGTGATATCCTTCTGTATTTTGCAGATTCACAGATTATGTTAACATTGAATTGTCAACAAACCCTTTGTCACATCTATTCACGGTCACTAGATTCTTAGGGTGGACGTGATTCTCTTGGTGGAAGTGAGTGCTTATCTTGTACTCAAAGTGTATTATGGTTTTCTTGAGTCATATTTACATGAGGTGCTTGAAAATTACTCAAATTTAAATGAGTAAACTGAAAATTGCTTGATAAAATTGGCTATTAAGAAAGGAATTACTATAAAACTAGGACTTTCAAACACAATTTTGAGGATATTCTGCAATGTTGGAGCTAACTCCCTAATTAGTGGTGGCTTTCCAGGGCCAAAGTAATATGTCTATGTTGAACCAAGTCTCCCTTCTCTAGAATGGTTCTTAGATTTTGAGCCCTAACCCACCACTTTTTGACAAATTAAAAATCATGATACCTAAGAAGTACAATCCTTCTAATACCTAAGAAGTACAATTAGTGAGTTCCATAGCAGAGAATTACCTTCTATAAGTTTCTTCCTTTTCTATTGAATTTGAAGTAGATAGCCATACTTCCTTCTCTTAGAAATTCTAGAAGTGCACTCTATAAGTTTCAGCCTTATCAATTGAATTTGTAGTGAACTGCCATACTTGTTTCTCTTCTAAATTCTAAAGGATTTAGCTGAGTCAGGTCCTTTGGGAGGCCTAAACCTCAATGTCTACTACATTAAGAAGTCATTTGAGAAGAAGACAGGACTAAAAGACACTCTGTGTAGATGGTGTAGAGTTTCTTACCTTAAGATGTCACTGGAAGAGAAGACACCCTCTGTAGAATTAGATGGTGAAAGCAAAGCAATGTGAAGCCTAGAGAATGATATGAGTCTATTTGTAATATGATTTTATTTTTAAATAGGAATTAGTGGCTACTAAGCCAGTGCTAATATCTGGTTACACAACACCATTAGTGAGATGATAGGAAAATAAACCCAAAGTATTTTCAATACAAAAGGATAAAACATTTTATATTATGGATGAATGCTAGCTATGAAATTAGCATTAATAGATCTCTAGGCTCTAGATTGTAATTTTATTATAAATTTTTATTAGTATATTTGACATTCACTGACTATAAGACCTCAATGTATATCAACCAATGAAATATTCAACCATAAAAAAAATTAAATAAATTTTAAAAATCATATCATTGTTTTAAAAATCTATATACCATGTCTTTCAGCAGGTGTAATAAGAAGGTAAAACCCTAGGTCGTACCACTACAGACTAAGCCTATTCATTTTCAGATTCTACTGATTTCACAGATAACATATTAAAATAGTAAAGACTTAGAATGGGCTCATTCGGGTCCACTAGGGGCATCAACAACTGAATTTAGCCTAGCATGGACACCTACCTCCTACTGTATTGACTAGCCGGTGAAAGAATAAATTCTCAAAATCATATTATTATTTTAAAAATCTATATACCATGCCTTTCCGCAGGTATAATGAGAAGGTAAAATCCTAGGTGCTACAACTTCAGACTAAGCTTATTCAGGTAAAATCCTAGGTGGTACAACTACAGACTAAGCTTATTCATTTTCGCATCCCGCTGATTTTACGGATTACATATTAAAATGGTAAAGACGTAGAATTGGCTCCTTCCTGGGATCAACTAGCGGCATCATCGACACCTGCATTGAGCCTGGCTTGGACATCTACCTAATTACCTACCTCCTACTGTATTGACTAGCCGGTGAAAGAGTCCTGTCATAAAGACCTCACTTTTTGGCCCCCTATTGTGCCTCTCCGTGCTGGGTATCGTAGTCAAACTCTCCCCCCTCACCACCAACTATGGACACCACTTTATAGCTTCTTCGCTAGAGTTCAGGGGAAGATTAAAATCAACTTCAGATTGTTTGTTACCAGGTCATGCAATAACTGTAGTTTTGTGCACCTCTTCTGGTGGGTTATCCCATCCCGACAGTATTCTTCAGAAATCCCATTTCATTGAACTTATTGAATAATAACCAAGGAAAATCATAATAAACATGGACCTCGACAAGTTTTCTGATGCACCCTTCTAACGCAGACGAGGATGATTTATTAGTAGTGGACTTTGAATCTATGGCGCATCATATATCTACGCTGGAAAATGCAAAAGGAAAACGTCTAAATGGAATCGTAATTAATAGATGGTGGTTGCAGTAGGTCCGCCTGCTATTTGGTCTTCGGGTTAGGTTTACCAGGTATTATCCTATTTTCAAAAGAGAGGAGTGGACTCATATTAGCTTAGGTCTTAGAAGTAAAGCTTATTTCTCATTCTTTTTTCCAAGGACTTATTCATGGCTATATCTTATTTGAAAACTTCTAGCTCTAACAAGCTGTTGCAATTTGAGTTATAGGTTGTATGTAGAAGGTTGTTCAAAGGTAGAGCTAGTGGTGGAATGATATTTGGATTTTCTTTTTGTTTTTTGGATGGATGGACACAACTTACTATAATGGCTTCTACCTACTTCTGTCCTCTTCTCTCTTTTCTAAAGAATGGGAGACTAGAGTTTTTCTCTCTTGGAGATGAGTACCTGACCTGTTGCACCTTACCTCATTTTTGGCCCTACTACTATTGCCCTCTGCCTGGTTGTCATATAGTCGATCAAACTCTATCATATCACCACCTATTGTTGATCTTGGCCATGCAAGGACTTATCCATTTTGAAGTGCTCCTACACTAAAATATCCAATGAGACTAGGATAACTCTGGAAACCAAAAAGACAAGAATATGATTGACATCAAATGGGTCCTAACAAAAAGGTAGATTACTATCAACTAAAGGATAAGAGAAAAGGGTATATTGGTGTGTAAGGGATATGCTTAAGTTAAGGGTTTTCACTTGAACATTTGTTGTAGAAATGTTTTGGGTTTGCATGCTTCAAAACCCCAAGTTTATCAAATAGATGTCAAGTTAGCTTTTATAAGGAAAATTTTGAAGAAGAGATATATGTTAAATAAAAAGAAGAGTAGAAATCACATAAGAGAAATTTTTGAAGGAGGCTTTGTGGTTTATCATCAGTAACAGATGATGATGAACCACACTTGTTGGTTCCAAAAGCTTCAGCCAAAAAATTTCTATATTGTGATTTCTAGTGAAAGAATTTGCTTAATTCTTTATGGGTCATAAAACCCTCAATACAGAAAAACAAAAACAAAAAAGATATTCACTAGTTAAAAATGAAAATAATAAATACATATTAAACAATTATAAATACTTACATGAAGTAAAACATTGAAAACACATTTTATTTTTCCAAACAATTACTTACATGGATCGCATTTTTGCACTAAAAGTTCCAACTCTGCAAGAAGCCACATAAAATGTCAAATAAAACCAAAGTAAGAATACTTCTAACAATACCAAAAAAAACTTATATTGGTGAAAGTAATTACCCTCAGTAAAAGCTCGAATAAAGGCATTTCTTCTTGGAACAAATTGCGTCTGGAAGATTTCTTCACATATAGGATCCATTGGCTTATCTTCTTAACAAATAGGATGAAAAGGACACAATATATTTAGTTATTTGTTATTTATATAGGGAGTAAAACATAATATGCTCTGTGACTACAATTGTTCAGAGCCAACGACTCTCTTTTCCCTTAGCAATCGCACTCACCTCTCTTTTCCCTTAACAATTACAGCCAATGCCTCTCTTTTACCTTCGCAGTCACCTCTCTTTTCCCTTCGCAGTCACAGCCAATGCCTCTCCTTCCCTTCCCCGTCTCTCTTTGAAGCAGAGTGATATTTGTTTTATAAACAAATTTATATAGAAAACCCTAAAATTTTAAAAAGATGGATTGCTCATGTGAATTTGAATGAGTCTCATTTACTTAAATGGCATTTAGAAACCACTTTATCCTAGAAGTCCTTACGTCCTCCCTTTAATGGGGTTTGTAAATAACCTCCCAGAAGTCCTTTGGTAGTGTCCTTGAACTAATGGATTTTTTAAATTACTTGGTCAAAAGGTAGATAACAATTTATAAAATAACGTCCCTCTTTATGAGCATACTCCTTATTTTGTTTGTTATATGTATTATATTGGTTTTTTCAGGTTTAATAAGTCAAAAATGGAGGGATTAGTTGGAATGATAACTTTGACTTTTTAATTTTCCATAATTTAAGTAAATCAAGACAAAGTCAATCCATATATGCTCTATATAAAAGTCCATTTTTAACCACGTAGACTAGCACAACCACATTAAAAATATTAATGTGATTGATATAGGTGAAGGGTGTCTTTGTGTCTACCATATGTTACAATAGAAATAATAATACAAAAAAAAAATATTTCAAATAAAAATATTATTATTATCATTATAATTAATAATAATTATATAATAATGATTTATCTATAAAAAATCTAATTTAATATTAAATCTTATTTTATTATTATTGTAATTTCAAATTAGGTAATATAAATATGAACTCTTAGATTAATAAAAAGTGAATTGATATTATTAAACCCATGGTAATAATATTAAAATAAGAGATGATAAACCCCAATGGATTAATACTTAAACTCCAAGGTTTATATTCTCCTTGCTTTTAGTATTAATCCCTTTCATGGGTTAAATTTGATTGCCATAATGCAGGTATTTTCGCATTTGTTTTAAAATAAAAAATTTTATAAATTTTTTTTATATATATTTAAATATGGTGTGAGCAGTGTAAAGTTATAAATTTATAATCTCCACAAGCTCCAAAGTCTAGACTCACTCCATTGAATTCACAAAAATAGGGGTGATTTTAGGGGGGAATGTTCACCCTTTGGCGAAATTAAGGGGTTTTAAATTTTTAGTGGTCCAATATTTTGTATCATATTACATTTTTACAAATCACCTCAAATAGCCCACCTTATTTTAAGGGAGAGTGTAAAAAAGGT
>APFE030068366.1:31015-53635 GCA_000404065.3 Pinus taeda
AAAAAGGAAGCCTAGTTTTCAGCAGCATTTACCCTCAAGAATCTTCAGCTTTCAACCTCCCCTACAACCAGCCCAATGTATGAATTTATAGTGCAAATGGAGGAAGTTGCAGGTCCACTATTGAAGGGATAAGTTCCTCCTTCAATGGGATAAGCACCTCATATCATGGAGTTAGCTCCCTTAGTTTTGGAATGGATGAACCAAGGTGGAGTGGACTTGCCAGTGTAATATTCCTTCTAGAAGTGTCTAGAAGTGACCCAAGATGAGTTTTTAGGAATGAACTCATTCTTTTTTAACTTTTACAGGGGTTTGCACCCATTACTCAATAGACAGAGCATTCAGGTTCACAGGAAACATGACCATTGGGTGCGGCACCATAGGCAATGCTAGGAGAAAGTGTGAAACCATGATTTGAGATACTTTTAAGGTCTTTCTCCCATTTTCAGGGCTTGACATGAAGAACTGAGGTTTAAGACTTGCAAAGGAGGTATGTATGAGTGTTGATGGACTCACACAAACTATAGAAGGTCATGGTGACAATTTTTTGTGTAACAATATTCTGATGGAGTTTTCTGCCATCTGAATATATTTTCTTCTTGCTCTTGATTCTGATATTTTCATCCTATGTACTTGCTGGCATTTCTCTTGGATTCTCTTACCAAACAGTCTATGCTATCAGTAAAAATAGATGTAAATATAGTATTATTTAGTTGAAATATCTACGTATTGTGATGGCATGCATGAATACATGGGTCATTTTGTGGTTAAGATTCATTTCAAAGTTTGGAATAATACAATTTCAACATGGGAAACCGGATTGTAAGATCATGGTTATGGTAAAGAAACTAAGAAAAATTGTATAACTTTGTATTTTCAGACTCACGGGATGTTGGTCGGCCTAAAACTATCTAGGTGGACTCCCCCACCACTTATCTGATGGAAAATTTTTGTTTTCAGTCTGCTTATACTTATATTTACAATCTTGTTATCTAGTTAAAATTAGTATAAGCCACCCTAAGCAGTAAGCTAAACCTATATGATAGCTATATTTGGTATTTGATAGGTTTTGTGACATGGTTCCAAGTTTTTGAGTCGTAAAAAAAGCAGCAAATGACTAGGTATAGGAAAACATTTATTTTCTATACTGTTATGATATTTCATCCGCCCAACTTACCAAAAACAGGAAAAGAAAAAACAATTTCAGATTTGTATGCATATGTTGACAAAAGAAATGCTAAACGTACAACTTGCCCATTTTTGGATGAATGTTTTTATGGTATCATTAATTCAAAAGAATAAATAGATAGGTAAATAGTTGACATTTTCCTAACATTGATAACACATAAACTATGCATTTTGATTTATAAACTATTCTACTATACAATAAGAGTAAGATGTTTAAACCTTATATTTCTCAAAAGTATTTTAACATGTTATTTGAATAAATTATTTGAAGATCTATATTAATCAATTTATATGAATATCAATTTCATATATAGCAAAAATGGAGGCATGGAATTTGCAATTGAAACTACAAACTTAGTTGTGCGTAATGTCAAGTAAACAAACTTAATGGAAATGTCACTGCTAAGATAGCAATAATATAGGTTGTTAGAAAACATTTTTTTGAGATGACACAAATTAAAAGAACAAAAAGAGAGGATACAAAATTTCATGAATCAATAATAAGTAATAATACAATGGTCAAGAGAGAATAAATAATACCATTATTTTATAGTTGTTTTCACATATTACATGACTAAAATAAGGATAAGAAGCAACAAGTAGCCAAATTAACAACATTATATAACAAATGATGAGGGAGTTTATTAATGATCCCCTTACTACTAAAGCCTTTGTATTAAGCTTTCCTCATAAAATTAGGCCAATTTCTAATGAACAAAAACTATTATCCATTGCCTTGTGAATTAAGGTGATATGATATTACTTTGTTATGAAATATTTGATTTAAAACATTTACTTATAACGGTTCTAGAATCTTAATCAAGAGCATTTTCATAAACCCTTTGGAGTGAAGTGTTCTACATTACCTTCACTTTGAATATATCCTAATTGGAATCTCCCTAAAACTTAACATATGATAAAAGAAACAAAATTGCTAATGTTTCTTATGCCATTGCCTTATGGCGTTTCTTTTGCAACATGTGGTGCAAATGCTAGTTAATTAACTAACCAATTAATAAACTTTCACCAAACTTTTGGTCCAGTCAAATTTAGTTGTAGTCTAGTCAATTCTAGCAGTTTCCTTTGGTCGAAATTAGTTGTTTCTTTCTAGTAGTTTAAATGATGGGTCTCTCTATTTAATTTGCTGCCATGATCTTGTTGTTCATCTTGTGGTGACAATGAACCACACTTGTTCAAATTTGATGTGATTATCCCCAAAAACATTTCTTATAAAATTATTAAATGTTTTTATAAATTAAAATAAAAAATAAATTATTATAGGAATAAATGTAATGAAATAAATAAATATAAATTTACCTATAAATTTTAACAAAATCATAAATAACTATTGCAAATTTTTATTCAAGGTAATAAACTGTTAAAATTGTATCATAAAGGAGAAAAACCAAGCTAAATGGTGATGTATATCCCAAAACATTTCTTATAAAATATTAAGATTTTTATAAATTAAAATATAATTATTATAAAAAAATGTAATTGAAAAAAAAATATAAATCCCCTAAAAATTTTAACAAAATCATAAATAATTATTGTAAATGTTTATTCATTGCTAAAAAGCGGAGTAGAAAAAAGTTGTTCAGAAAGAGAAAGACCCGTGTAACCCATTTTAAAGCATTTGAAAGTTTACAGTCGTTGATCGCGCAATGTACTTTAGATAGATAATTTGTAAGATTCAGAAGTTATGTATAATGACACGACGTTAATGTAAACTGAATTATATATATATATATATATATATATATATATCAAGAGAACGATAAAATAGAGGTTAAAAACCACCATAACATGTATCTATGCTGCGATAGGTTAAGATATATGCTGCCTTCTTGTAGACTTGGTCTGGTCTGGAAGCAGGGATGTACTAAATCTGCAATTGCATTACTGTGCAGGAATAATGAAAAATATTCACACTACCCGGGTATACAGCGGCACTGCTGCCCGATCAATCCGCCAGTGTTTGCATAGTTAAACTTGTTTGGAAAATAATGGAACTAATCAAATTTCAGTCATGAAATTTTTTGGAAATTTTGATTGCACAGGTGAAATTTCAAAATTTTAGGTATCTGGGGCTTTTATAATGATGCTGAATCCTACTATCATTTAGAAAAAAAAATAAAAAAATTGGCAGCCTCTGTAGACAATGGCATATATAATCCATTCATGAAGGGTGGAGTGACGGTTCCATCTGGCTCCTAGTCTCAGTCGTTCTCATTGGAGCTATTATTGTTTCCATGTCATGGATTGTAATTTAGTGTTTGGAATTTAATAAATATTTAATTAGGATTTAATAACTCAACTGGATTTGGTGTCGAAGGAGTTGAGATTAACCAATAAAGTCACAAATTGTGTTTTTGGTAATGGTGGATTTAAATTTCTGTATTTTTTACTCGATGAAATTTAAAAAAAAATTGTATAAACAAGTTCTAAAAAATCAACTGAATTGAATTGGATTTAAAGAGGGAGGGTAATAAGTAATCATTGATAATTGTTATTATGATTTAGAGGGATGAATTGGTCAGGAGGAGGAGAGGAGGAAAAGACTTAATAATAATAATAATTGCAATGTTATATTATATTGAAATTTATCTAACATCCCAATGCAATATTACAAAATTAGTCACCGCATTTAATAATGTGGTTGATTATATCTTTCTATTTTTGACTATGTTTGACTGTCAACACTCTTCAACTTCAATCAAGCATAATCACATATTGTGGTAATGTGAGAATGCAACAAAAATCTATCCAAATCATATTGTGACAAACATTGCCACAATGTTACATTACATTGCAACTTATCTAACACGGCAATACGACATTATAAAATTAATCAACCACATTTAATAATGTTGTTGACTATATTCGACTATGTTTGACTATGTTTGATAGTCAAGGCTTTTTACATTTGGTCAAACACAATCACCTTTTAATATTATTGACTAATATTAATAATGAAACATAGTCAAACAAAGTCAACTATTAGTTAAACATAGTCAACCATAATGGTCAATCAAGGTCTCTATGGTCAACCATTATAAACCATGGCCAACCATGATCAACAATGGTCAACGAAGGTCAATCAAGATCATCAACATCAACATGGTTATAATGGTCAACCATGATCAACAATGATCAATAATGGTCAAACATTATCAACCATAGTCAGCGAAGGTCAACCATAGTCAACTATGTCTAACTTTGCAATATGACATTATAAAATTAGTCAACCACATTTACTAATGTTGTTGACTATGCTTGAGTGTGTTTAATTATGTTTGAGAGTCAACACTCTTCAACTGCGGTTAAACATAATCGCTTTTGACTAGTTTATGTTTATAGTTTGAATCGAAGTTGATAGTTGATAGTTCATTTAGTTTGAACATAGTTTGATAGTCTCATAGTTCATAGTTTATGTTCGAGGGAAGTTGAAAAGTGTTTATGTTTATATTCATAGTCAAACATGGTCAAATTAAATCACTTATTTGCCTTAGTGTAATTTCATTTTGACATTTTACACACATATTTGGAAAAAGTAATCTAATTGTATATATATTATTCATAGTTAATTTATTTATTATTTAAAAATTATGATTTGATGTTAAAAATTGAGAACAAATTCAGAATTTTAAAAATTCTTCCTGTTTCCACATCGTTCACTTAATTTTATCCTTAAAGTCGGTAAGATTTACTTATTTTTATCTAATAAATTTTTGTAAAGAGAATTACAATTTTGATAATTTTTTAAAAGTTCCTTTTATTAAAATAAAAAGAAGGAAATAATATTTTTTTTCTCACAAAATTAAATTTTATTAAAATTAAAATTTAATTAAATAATTCATGTCTAAATAATATATTGTAATATTATCACAAACATATATATATTAGTAATCTTCTTAAATCACTATAAAATTATAATTAAAACTATTAAAATCAAATATACTTTCATATAGAAATTTGAAAAAAAATGTTTCCAAATAAAAAATTAAAATCGTGTTAAGAGTATTACTGTTTTTTCATTTCAATGTTAAAATTAATATTTGATATAGTTCTGCATTCGTTTTCAAATACAAATTAAAAAAGTAAAATCGTGTTTAGAGTAGTACTGTTTTTTTCTTTTCTATGTTAAAATTAGAATTTGATATAGTGATTCCCAAATTAAAGAATTTGATACAGTTGGTTATTAAAACAAAAAGTGGTGTTGTTGGCACCATAACTATTTTATTTTTATGTTTATATTAGAATCTAGTTGAAAAATTTATATATGTTTCATGTGTTTTTAAAAATGAACATGAGAATGTGATAGGATGAGAACAGGTAGAAGTTTGATTCAAATTTGAAATTAGCATTAAATTGGGAAGATAAATTTATTATATATTAAAAAATATAATAATATTTGATAATATATTTTAAAATATTTTTTTTTAAATAAATTAGATATTAATTTAGTGATAATAATTAAATACAAGAGATACAAGAAGAAAATTATGGAAAAGAGTATAGTAGTGCATAACACATTGTGTTGATTTCATGATATGAATTTATAGTACATGAGTTTTAAAATTCTAAATCTAGATCTCACTCACAACTTATTAGTGGATCATGACAAAACTTCATCGAATACAAGGATTACAACTCATATAAATGTGCTCTTCGACTTTCTAATTGTCTAGGGACTCACAATCATTAACCCCCCCACCCCCAAATCACAAGTTAGAATAATTGTACCAATAGCTTTTTTCATCTTCAATAGGAAACTGTTTAATTGAGCTTTGATGACGATATGCTAGAAAAATGCCAATTTCTGGAAGTAAACAACTTCCATCTTTGGACATTCTTGTTCTTTCTTATTGTCATTGATTTTGAGGAGACCATTTGTGATGCTAGAGATCCCAAATATTGATTGAATTTTTGGTTGATTGATAGGAATTTGAAACTTGAAGCCTATTCACCCCTTTCAAGTGTAAAGTAAAAAGTTTCTTGAAGTGATCCAAGATTCGGAATTGGATTCCCTATTTTTTAATAGTTCATAGTTGAAATGATCTAAGATGGAGCTTTGAATTCTTTTGCTTATCAATGATTTATAGTTGCTATAGATTATTTATGAGGTCATTTTGTTGATTGACTATTAACCATCTTCACTTCAGTTGGTGGTTTTCCTTATTGATCACTAAACATCTTCATTTCATTTGGTGGTTTTATTGGTTAACCATTAATCATCTTCCATTGATACTAGTAGTTTATGGTTTACCACTAACACTTTTGACTTGAAGAATGGCATTCTTTTGGATGAGTACTAACCAATTTAATTTGAATGATGCGGTGGTTTTTGATTTACCACTATCTTTACTCCATTAATTTACACTACACATAAAGGAGTGAGAGAATTTATTTTCATGAATGTTCTACCCTCCTTGAAATGTGGAGAGTATCGTATTTAAATATAGAGAACACGTAGAGTTGGAACTGAGACGTACCTAATATCTTTTTCCCCTGGAAAAATCCATAAATTTTCATTAATTCATAGAAAAATTACATTTTGTAGATGCTATTGCATATGCTATATCTGAGTCACCATGGACTGTCACAAAAAATAGAAACTATGAGCTGTCCAGATACACCACGCAGGGTGATCTGCCATAATATCAGCTGAGAAAAACTATTATATGCTTGTATAAGCCTATACATAAGCCACGCAGGGCCCTTTCAGTATAGTAATCTATTATATATGTCAATGTATTCAAAAAATTTCAAACTTTTTGTGTTTTTTACAATTTTTAACAAAAAAATAGAATATTGTTCGAGGATCGAGATCCCCCTGATAGTGTTGGTCTATATATGGCCGATGATAATAGTGGAATTCATTTGTCCCCCTCTGCTCTTGTATCATCCATTCTCCTTTGGGTAATGACGCGGCCTCCTTGGATAGTTGGTCAACACTGCAGTTGTGCTCCCTATAAATATGATTGCAAGAGATATTATTAAACTCTTCCTTGAAAATATTTACTTCGTTTAATATGTTGCTGAGTGTGTGTATGTGACATGTAGAAATGCCATTGAACCAGTTTATAATAATCTTTGAGTCCCCAAAAATATTTAGATTGATGCACTGGTGTCCCAAGGAGAAATGTAATAAGTGACGGAGGGTAATGAGTTTCGCAAAATTATTGGTTCGAGCTCCTAATCCCATCTTGACTTTATAGAAATGTTGTTCACTGATATGCAGAATGAAGCCACCACCACAACCCTATTGGTTAGCTGCACCATCAAAGAAGGCCCAAGGAGTACTTTTGTCAATAAAGGGGGGAGGGTGCAACACTAGGACTTCCCGGGAGGTCACCCATCCCAGTGCTACTCTAGCCCAAGCATGCTTAACTGCGGAGTTCTGATGGGATCCGGTGCATTAACGCTAGTATGATCGCACCCAAGACATGCCTAATATCATCTAAAATAACTTCTTGTTTTTTCCATTTCTTCATTTTTCTTTGTCATTACCACTATCGTGACTAGATAGCAAGACTTATGCAATTTATTTACCTCTTTATCTCATCTCTAAGGATCTATCTAGTCATAATGGATTGTTTTCTTAACTTTCTCCTTCTTTCGACATTTTTTTATTATCTAGGTGAATGTTGGTAAATCACCACAATCAATAATTCTTTTATATTGTTTTTGTTTTACAAACCCATGGTTTTGGTAAACTATGGTATCCATGCGAGGTATTTGAAAGGTGCAAGAAAAGAAAAGAAAAATCTTTAATCATACAATTAAGTTTTACCATATACATGCATCATTAGTTTATACCATAGTAATTTGTGGTACTCACCCATGGTATTTGAAATATAACAAAAGTGTGTGACTCTAGGTGAAAAAGAACTCATAAATAATATAAATATAGGTCTTCACCATTGTAAAATCCATGAAGTTTCTATTGATGTAGTCTTATGATATTTTTACCATTAATAAATATAATTAAGCTCTTTTCATATAGTTTTGTATCTACATTATTTATTTTATGCACTTATGATGTATTGTATTGTGAAAATATTTAGTCTCATTCCTTTTATAACCTAAATGAGCGGTATTAGAGTAATATACTCATTGTCACTTTCTAGTGCATGTCCTCAATGAAGTCAAGGTATAGAGAGTTGAATCTCAAGCTAGTTCCCCTTGATGACAATAATTCTTGCTAGACCAAGAAACTTCCCATGGTGGAAGAAAATAGAAATGGTGTAGATATAGATCCTTCAAGTTTTTGCTTGAGGAAACACTTAGATGACAAAGGAATGAGATGATGGAAAATTTCTCCTAGATAATTCAATGACTACTAATAGTAGCTAAGTCTCCTTCAACAAGAGATAACTTTGGAAGTGAGACACCATCGAAGGCACAATTTTTTTTTATATTTTCCTATTTGAAGGAAAAATAGGTGGAGATGTTTTAGGGAAATGGTTGATTCAATTAGAAGGCTACTACTCCAACAAATTTCCAATAATAAGAAGATCACCTTTGGCCTTTTGGAAATCCTTTCCCATGTCAAATATTGGTGGAAAAGGTTACTGGGAAAAATATAGTGAAGACGAGCCTAGGATATTCAATCCAAGAACCACTTAGGCCATTTTTCTTATCCCCTAAGGGAGGAATTCTACCCTATAGGGAACTAGGATCACTAATGCATGAGAAGGAAAACTCTGTGACAAGAGAGAGACTAGACAATTCAAGAGTACACCAATATTTTCTATAGCTTGACTGAAATTTTAGTATCAAATAATCTGATAAGCACCTAGTTTTGAAATAATTTGGTGGCTTACATAGTTACATCCAAATGGATATGGATTTATTATACAAATCCTCACCAAAAGCCACTTATTGATATGCCACTAAAGTAGAAAAAAGATTAAAGAGAAATAATAAGTGGAAGTTCAGATAACGTTTAGATATGGAAATTAAATGCAATAGAAGCATGGAAAAGGATTCCTCAATGCACATAACAATGGATAAAGTAAAGAGAGCCAACTTCAATATAACCAACCTAATTCACAAGAAGAAAAGGGTAATGGGAAGTAAGAGAAGGACAATGGAAAATGTTCCAAGTTACAAATGTGGCTAGCATGACATTATTGAATGTTGCTTAAAACAATCATTTTTGTTTAATATTAAAGATAAAAAGATAGACTCTATCTCAAATTATGATTTATAACAGTATAAAAGAAAATAAATCATCGATGTGAACCCAATCTTTTAAGATCCAACTTGAACAGTTAGATGAGTCGAAGGAGGGGGAGTGACTCTTTGATTCACAAATGTGGGTGAAGGGGACCCCACTACATTTAATTTTTTATAGTGAGATCTAGAAGAAGCTAATATCAGTTGATATCATGATAAGGTTGAATCTAT
This sequence comes from Pinus taeda, assembly GCA_000404065.3. Lineage (NCBI taxonomy): Eukaryota > Viridiplantae > Streptophyta > Pinopsida > Pinales > Pinaceae > Pinus > Pinus taeda. The sequence continues at coordinate 40,616 of APFE030068366.1, forward strand.
CAGTAATTCCGTAGCCCCAACCATACCCCATTGATTTTATAAACCACTGATGAGACATTTGTCTTAGCTAGTAATGTCTCCTATCATATGACATCAATCCTTTCAAAGTTGAGGTATTGTGTCATGTTTACCCACACAAATATTGTCATGTTATTTTAGAACACCCTTATATGTGGAAATAATATGTTATTTATGTGTCTCAACCCCATCGTATCATTGTTAGTTTGGGTGATCATCTATACAGGATACCATAGGAAGTTCCACCTATGGGAAATTCATTAATATTGGAAAAAAATGCCAAAATGTATTCCCTCATGCTTCCAAATTTCTCATCTCTATGGTTCAACCAAAAATGAGAACAAAAGGTCACTACAATCGCCATAGCTTCAACATAAGCTCTCTCTACAAAACATAAATAAGTGTACAATCTTGTAGAAGGGTCTAGAAACATATTAACCTCACTTACAATAGTTCCTCTACACTTCTAAATCAAACATTCACATACATGGAATGAAAACCTTCCATATGCTCAGCATGGCTACCAAAAATCTCTTCACAAGTCTATTGGCCATTGGTATGTTTCAAGTTCCAAGTAGAAACTTCCATGGATTTCACTCTTATAACTACATATTCACCAACAAAGTCCTCCCATGCTCAGGCCATAGCCTATATCGAGCAACCAAATTTGTTAAATGGATCTAACACCTCCAACAACAACTTCATGATGTCCTTCTAAAACCCGATTCCAAGTATAAATAGTGACATCACCAACATTAGGTTCCTCACAAGTTTCAGGCTAGAATTGATTGTATTATAGACGTCAAGATGAAGGATAGCCACTATCATATCATACAACTCTATTGAGCTATCAAAGTAGGGCAACTTCTTCACCAATGCAAGTGATTCACCAGGAGGCAAATTTAGTAGATGTCTTGGCCTTTGATGAGGAAATATAATTCAATAGAGACCATTTCTTCCTAAGGTGGAGGATTTATCTAGGTGGATGTTGGTAATAACCATGCTCAATAATTGCTTCCTACTGTTGGTGGTTTACAATGCCATGGTTTTTGTAAGCCATGGTATCCACCCATAGTATTTGAAATACTTGTAAGAAATTAAAATAAGAACTAATAATACAAATACTTTGTACCATATACAGCCATATGTTAGTTTTACCATGGTGATTTAGGTATTCACCCATGGTTCTTTTGTAACCCATAATATTTACCTATGGTATTTGAAATATATTGAAAGTGCATAACTCTAGGTGAAAAGGAACTTGTAAATAAGATAAATACGAATCTTCACCATTGTAAAATCCATGAAGTTTATCATGGTGTATTCTTACAATATTTTTACCATTGAATAAAAATAAATAATCCTTTTTCATATTATTCTTTTCTCTACATAATTCTTTTATGCACTTATGACATAGTCTATTGTGACAATATTTATTCCCATTCCTCTCACAACCTAGATCATTTTGATAGCTTATTTGTCTTCCCATAATGAGAAAAGTATGGATATCAAAACATTGACTCTCCTTGTGACAAATTGTTTGACAATGTTGGCACTTATTACCAAAATTCTCGACATCTTCAAGAAATCTTGCACTCACAAACTAAACAAGTTTTAAGTAATATGGAATATGAAATTTATTTCCTTTGTAGTATCCCAATCCATGTAGATTTCTATTAAACAATAACTCTTTCCAATATATGACAAATGTCTTGGAAATATCTTTTTGTTATTATTTTGTGTCTTCACATTTGTTGTTGTTTTTGCTATAATTTTGTGCTCCTTCTTGAGATTCATCTTTAGTCACTGTTTCCTTCATCAATTCACTTCATAATAACATATCAATCAAGTCTTGTATATCACAATGAGCATAAAATACTTGTATTATCTCATTTGTGTCACAAGTTAGATCAATATTTTGTATGATTACATATGTATCATAGGTGTATCAAAATTTTGAATAAGATCATTTTTATCATGTGATTCTTCAATCCTGTATAGTAGCTCCTTTGTGTCACAAATTACATCAACATTATGGACAAGTCCACTTATATCACAAATTGAAATAACCTTTTGTATTATATCCTTTGTGTCACAATTTTCATTAACCTTAGTTTTAGATGTTGCATCCAGCATGTCAGCAATTTGATCTTTCTTTTCCCTTAGTTTTATTTGAAATGTGTCAATCAATTGATCCTTCATATATAATTAACTTTAAAGATCATCGATTGTCTATAATGCATCAACCATGTGATGAGGCTCATGATTGGGTAACTATATTGACCTTAATACACCTCCAAGCTTACTAAAATAAAATCTTCTCATAATTCCTTACATGTTTTAATTATATTTTTCTTAATGAGATGAGTAAAAGTAAGATGTTATGTCTAGTGGTCTAATGTGCATTGATTGTAGGTTTTTTGGAGAAAATCATGGAAATTTTGGCTAATTAAGGTGCAGGAACTCGAATGAGACAAGAATAATATTTTATAGGAGATGGATCTTCCTCATTAAATCCTCACTCATTCAAATATCCCTCAATCAAATCACACTAGCTCAAAGTTACAAGTAGTCGAGTCATGGAGATCACTGGCAGTTGAGCTAGTGATAGTTAAGAACTAGTTCATCTTGAGTTTGGGAGCCAAGCCTCCCTGGATTTAAGGAATTTGTTGGAGTCTTTAGTTGTATAAATAAGGAGGCTTAGAGGCTCATTAGGATTCATATTGTTTATGTGAGAGAACTAAGCATCTTTTAGTTGAAGGATTGTGGCAAACATTGTTATGTAATTTTTTTGATATGATAATGAGAATGAGCATTTCCTTGATCCAACACTGAGTTGACTAAGAGGGATAAATCTCTTGGGTTAGGGCCCAAACCTAGCAGCAGAGGTTCCTCTTATTGTACTTGTATGATTAGGTTATTTCATACATTATTTGTTGAAATGATTTTGGCATTGTTTCATTGCAAGTATTGGTGAATTTAATTAGTTTGCTTCCATGTGTGCATAACTTTAGCAGTAGCTTTAGAGAAGTAAAGGAATACCAAAAAATATGATAGCAGTTGGTTCTTGCCTCACTCCTCCCTCCAGGGACCATGGTTTGAGGAAAAACTCCTATTCAGCCCCAAAAAGACAAAATTTTGATTTCTTATGGAATTTAGGGTTTTCTACTAATTAGGCTGGCCAACATATTTTTAGTTTTCTAGAATAGGTTTCAGTTTTTTTATAATGATATATCCAACTTTGTATTAGATCTCATGGTGTTTCACAATATGTTGCAAGTATTTCCATGCATGACCTAGGTAACTAAATGATGGAATTTTGTTTTCTTATGCTAATTGGAAATCTTTCTTGTTTGACATGATTCATGGGTAAATGCTAGTGATGTGTGTATTGCAGGAGTTTCAATAATGCAGGAAGATCTCATGTCAGTAGCCCCAGCTTAACCTCATACATCCATGATCACCAAAACCCCCGAAGTCCATAAACTGATTTATCATTCCATAAGAATGACTTTCCATGTTTGTTTAGCACATCCAACCATCTTACAAACATCGGTTTGAGTTCTGAGGAAGTCCTAACCACTCCCTTGTCTTATTTCTTCCATCATTCACCTTCCTTAAGCCCTATACCATGTTCTAAATCACTCCTTATGCTTTTAGATGGATCTTGTACGAATATAGGGGATCTAGTAGGAGCATTAGGACATCTTGTAGGTGCATTAGGACATCATGTAGGACAACTTGTAGTGGTCTATTTTGAGGCTAATTTGTGGAAAAAGCATCTAGAAAGTTAGGAGAAGACCCCTTCTCACCTCCCAAGCCATCTAACCCTTCACAACCATCTCCCTCCACACCTAACCCACGTTTCATATAGCCAAGAAGAATTAGCATTCATGTTTTCATAAAAAGGAAAAAAAAGAAAAAAAGGGTTATTGTGTTCATTCATATACACAACAAAAAAGTGTTTGATTATCTCAGATTGCATGCTTAGGATAGTTAGGATTACACATATGTTAGCTTAGATTTATTCTAAAGTAATATCTCTTAACAAATAGCTAGATGAGTGGTGTGTTCAAAGCATTTATTTCGGTCTTTCATTACTTCAGTAGACAATATTTCAATTCTCTGAATTAGGGTAAAATCCCCCTTTCTCCATTGGTAATCAAACTTCTTCTAAATCAATAGAAGGATGGTTTGAGAAACCCTAGTGGTCTATCGCCAGCTCACCAGTGACAAAGAGTGGACCCATTTCATCTACTTGTGTATACAACACTATCACCTCCAAGTTTGTACAAACACAGGTTGATAAAGTAAAATTGGTAGCCCTAGGAGTTGCAACATTCCTCCTGCGATACTAGTGCTCATCACTTTTTGGTGCCGTTGCCAGGGAAGTGTCTAAGTAGATGTGATTTCTCCTTTTTTTCTTGCATTTCTTATCTCTTTCATTCTACTATTATTTTCATTTTCTTCCAAGATAATTGTAAGTTGGTTTGTTTTCCTTTCCATTCAGCAAGAGATTCATTCAACAATTAGTTTCCATCCAGTTTGTTATTTCAATTTTGAAATTAGTCTTAAAGCTTGAAAAACAAAACAAAACAAAAACACTTCTTTCATGCCTCGTAGGAATAGGGATAACTTAGGAAAAATTCTTCCAAATACCCCCACCACATCAAATAGCCAACCTTCCCTCTTCTTCATTGGCTGTGAATTGGAGGACCCATTAGGCGAGCAATCAATGATTTTTGAAGAGCCTACAGGAGTAGATGAAGAAGGAGAATCCATTCCAACTGACCTAATGGCTGAAAATAGAAATGACAAAGGAGATAGAGAAATAATTGAAGGTGATTTTCCCATCAGAGAAACAAATGGGGATGCCAAGATGAAAAAAATAAGCCCCTCTACTCTTCCTCACTTCCATGGCTTGAGATTAAAAGATCTAGATACTTTCTTGTTTGAGTTCAATGTCATATGAAAAAGTTATGATTACACCACTAATGATCAGAAGTTTAAATTATTCCCATCCGCTCTCAAGAATGTAGCTCTGCCCTGATTCATGGGTTTACCTGGGGATAGCATCAACACCTGGGCTTAGATGCAGCAAGCCTTCAAAAACTAGTATCAGGACTACTATAGGTCCAAAGATGCTAAAGAGGAAAATTTTAGGATGACCTTGGGGCATGATGAGTCCTTATAATATTATGAGGAAAGATTACAACTTAGCTACAAAATGGCCAGGTGCACACTTGATCCTGAGTCACTAAAGCTAGTCCTACTCAGGGGGCTTAGGGAAGATCTTTTGGATACCCTAAACCTTCTAGCAAAAGGGGACATCTACTAGCTACCCTGTGAATATATCAAAACTGTATTTAAGAACCATTCTAGGGTAGCTAGTAAAAAGGGTAGGGGTAGTCAACTAGTGGCCAACTCATCCTCTTCCAACACATCTATAAACAGTGATATTGGAAATATGCCGGAAGATTTCAAAATTGAAATGTTGCAGACCCTTTCCCTACAGATGAACACTATGCACATCAAGAGAAAGTAGGAGGAAACAGAGAGAGCATTAGCCATCTTCTACCCCAGATGCACAAGGAGGCACCCTCAGGAATGAATGTCCATTATACCTTATAGAAATCTGCTCAGTCTGTGAAGAAAACCACTCCACAGACAAGTGCCCTTCTCTACATGGACTAAAAGCTATGTATCAGGGAACTGAAGGGGTGACTAAAGAGATCTACTACATAAATCAAAGGAGGCCTCACGGGCCTCGACCGTACCAGTAAGGCATGCAAGGGTCATCCTATGCATATTACAACCCTAACCAAAACACATATATTCCCTCTTAGGGGCCTCCTTCTCATCCCTCTTGGTCTACACCTTCTCCTTGGTCTTTTGCACCTTAGTACCATTCCCAGCTAACAAACCAACCATTTCATCCATATACTCCTCCAAAACCTTAGTAGAATGCACCACCCGAGGGGTGGAGGCCCCCATACAACAATGCACTAGCTTTATTGCCTTCACCTCCTACTCAACCATAACTTTTACACCTTGATCGAGCTAAAAAACCTCATATGCCTACCCAAACAAATCTAAACCTGAAAAACAGACAGGAATAACACGTCTATAGTGGAGACACATCCTACCCTGCTTATGTTGTGGAAATTTAGGAAATCAACCTGAGGTCTGGGAGAGTACTCCTAGACAACCAACCTCCATCTCCACTAGAGGGAGAATGAGGAGGAAAGAGAGGAAAGTATTCCTAGAGTGAATCCACCACCCTTTCCTGAAATATTAACTCATCTAGTCCAACCTACTCGAGAGGAGATTCAACTTATGGGTAAATTGAAAAATCTATGTGTCAAAATTCCACTTCTCCAAGGGATGTACCTATTTACAACAAAATGATTAAAGATAAGTGCTTCAAACATCTATTGAGGTGAAAAAGAGACACCCCTACCATTGATTTCATTGGAGAGTTTTCTAAATTAACGTTGGGGAAGGTAATTTGCCCAAAGTATCTAGACTCTAGAAGCCTTGTAGTAGATGTGCACATCAATGGCACCATTGTCCCACACACCTTAATTGATCTTGGGGATGCCATTAATGTAATGACTAAGGACACTGTGCTCAAGATGAATCTCTAGGGTTCATTAAGAAAGACCACGACAGTCTTGTAGCTTCCAGACTAATCCATAGTAGCCCCTGAGGGGATTGTTGAGGAGGTGATGGTCTCCATTGACTCCTAAGAGTACCCTACAGACTTCCTAGTTCTCTAGTCTAAGGCCAAGCTTAATGGTTATCCTCTCATACTTGGGAGGCCTTAGTTAGCCACTTTCGAAGCCTACATTAGCTGCAGGGTTGGAAACATGACTATTAAAAATGGGCATCTATCCAAGCAGTTGGTCTTGTACCCTCCTTCTCAACCATCTTTAGAACATTATTTACCTTATGGCTAGAAGAGGAGGAAGAAGATGAATTTTACTTAGCTCAACTGTATACCATAGAAACTGCCATGGGAGGAGGGCAACATGATGAAGATGATTTGATTGAACACATCCTCCAAAATCCAACTCCCAACACCTTGTCCTTAGAAGAAGTAGTGAAGCAAGCCAAGAGAAACCATCAGATTGATCTATGCTTAGTTGATTCAAACCCTAGTCGTGTTAAGTCAATAGAATTCGGCCCTGAAAGAACTTTGAAAATCAACCCCTCTCTTTCTATACACCAAGAAGAAGAGTTATCTAACATTCTAAGGGAACATTTGGATGCCTTTGCCTAGAGTTAGAAAGAAATGAAGGGAGTACACCCCTCAATGTGTACTCACCAAATTTATATCAAAGAAGGTTGCAAACCAGTTCAACAACCCCAAAGGAGAATGAATTCAGATCTCAAGGATATAGTCAAAGAAGATCTGCAAAAGCTGTTGGATATAGGATTCATTTACCCTATCTCGAACAGTGAGTGGGTGTCTCCTTTGGTGTTGGTTCCAAAGAAAAAGGGAAGTGGGGATTTGTGTTGATTACAGAGAGTTAAACAAAGCAACAAAGAAGGACCATTTCCCTCTACCTTTCATTGACCAAGTGTTTGATGGCCTCGTGCAGAAAAAGTTTTTCTCTTTCTTAGATGGGTTCAATGGGTACAATAAAATCTATATTAGCCTAGAGGACTAGGATAAATCCACCTTCACCTATCCTTAGGGTACTTTTGCTTATAGGGTCCTTCATTTTGGTCTATGCAATACCCCTACCACTTTCCAGAGGGAAGTCCTGAGTATCTTTGTCGAGCTAGTCCATGATGCAGTGGAAATTTATATGGATGACTTTACACCCTATGGGTGTGATTTCCAAGAGGCTCTCTCCAACCTGGGTAAGGTGTTGAACAAATGCACTGAAATGAAATTATCCCTTAGTCCCGAAAAATGTGAGTTCTTGATGACTGCAGGGACTGTTCTAGGTCTCTCAATATCCCAGAAAGGACAGCAGGTTGATCAAATAAGATAGGAATCATCCAAAGGGTCGCAACTCTGTAAAAACAAAGGGATGTCAATTTTTTCTAGGTTTAGCCAGATACTATAGGAGATTTATAAAAGACTTCAGCAAGTTAGCTTCTCCTTTATTTGGGTTATTGGCCAAAGACTCTGAATTTTTATGGTCAAAAAGATGTCAAGAAGCATTGGACACCCTAAAGGACAAATTTACTACTGCACTTATTCTTCGAGGCCCAAATTGGGCTCTTCCTTTCCATATACATGTCGATGCCTCTCACAAAGTCATAGGAGCAGCTCTAGGCTAGATAGATGACAAGATACCTTATTCCATTTACTTCATCAGTAAGAATATGTCAAAAGCTTAGCTGAATACACAATGACTAAAAAAGAACTCCTAGTTGTTGTGCATTCATTGAACAAATTTAGGCATTACATTACTGGTTGCCGAACGTTGTACATACTGACCATGATGAAATTAAATACTTGATGAATAAACCTGTTGTAAATTCTCGATTATTAGATGATTCTTTTATTGTAACAGTTTGATTTAACTATTATCGATAAGCCTCGAAAGGATAATGTTGTTGCATTTTTTTATCCAGATTGACTTTGCCTATAGGGGAGGAAGGAATGGTTGATGATCACTTACCAGATGAGCACTTATTTTCCATTTCAGTTCTCTCTCCATGGTTTGTTGACATAGAAAATTACTTGGTGTCTGCAAAGTTTCCACCAAATTTGTCCTCCAAGGTAAAGAGAAATATCGTAAGGAAGAGCGCCCCATTCACTTGGATTGGGGGCAACCTCTTCAAACTAGGCTGGATAAAATTCTAAGGAGATGTGTCAGGGAGGAGGTAAGTATTTGACATCCTTCTGACCTGTCATGATGCACCTTGTGGAGGTCACTTTGTAGCAAAAAGAACAACATTCAAGGTACTAGAAGCTAGTTATTACTCGCCCACTCTCCACCAAGATGTAAGGACATATACTAGTTAGTGTGATCAGTGCCAAAGGATGGGGAAACCTACCCCAAGGTATAAAATGCCTCTGCAACCTCAAGTGACTTTCGAGCCATTTGACAAGTCGGGCATGGATTTCATTGGACCCATTGACTCTCCATCCATGCAAAAACAATACATCATTGTGCGCACCGACTATTTAACCACGTGGGATGAAGCCAAGGCCATCAAAGGAATAAAAAAAGAGAAAGTGGTTGAATTATTAAGGGAAAATTATTTTATAAGTTTGGGTACCCTAGATAATTGGTCACTAATCAAGGCAGTCAATTTACATCTCACATGATTGAGAATTTGTTAATACAACACAAGATCAAGCATAGAACATCCACTCCTTACCACCCATAGGCTAATGGGCAAGTGGAGGTAACCAATAGAGCACTGGAAGGCATTCTGACCAAAGTGATTAGCAGTAGTAGAAAGGATTGGGCAGATAGATTAGTTGAGGCAACTTGGGACTACAATACCACCTGGAAGACCACCACTGGGTTCACTCCTTATGAGATAGTCTATGGGAAGAAAGCCCTATTATCCATTGAATTTGAATACAACACCTTAAGAATGGCAAGACAACTGGATCTATATCTCAGTAGGGCACAACAAGATAGATTACTCCAGCTAAATCAGTTAGATGAATTTACGATGCAGGCCCTCTTGGACATAGAGGTGACTGAAGTTCAAAGGAAAATTCGGCATGACAAGAATATAAAGGACAAAGAATTTCAAGAAGGTGATTGGGCTTTGTTGTATGATTCTTGGTACAAGGAATTTAAAGGTAATTTAAGGAGTAGATGGTTAGGGCCTTATGTCATAGAAAAATGTCATGATAATGGTGTTGTATAGATAAGAACCATTGATGCAAAGGCTATCCCTTTACTTGTCAATGGGTATAGATTGAAGATCTACAAGAAGCCCTTTTCAAAGAAAGAATTCATCAATAACATTAGCAAGAGAGTGATGGTGGTGGAGTAGGTCTCAACTTCCACCCCACCAAGTCCCCAAAAAAAAAGGAAGGACTCGGGAGAAAATCTCCATGAGGCAACTAAGTCCCACTATTGGGTTGAAAACCTCTTGAGGCGGCCCAAGGGTGTTGTAAAACAAAAAATAGAGAATAAAAAGATCTCTTGGTGAAAACCTATTTTGAGGCACCTAGGGTAGACAACTAGGATGAAAACCTCCTTGGAGGCAAACTAGTTGTTTTTTTTTTATAGGAAAAAAATAAAGGAGAGAGAAAAGGTAAAACAAAAAGTGGAAATATTGTTTTGCAGGTCAGCGAGAGGAGGACAAGCACAACATGAGAGGAACAGAAGGACCTACAAGATCCATATTTCAATCCATCCATCTCATATCTTTCATTATTCATGCATTCTTCAATATATGAACCCCTCTAGCTCAACTTACATAGGCTTTGTGTTTTCTATAGGATTCCCTGTAAACCTACAGGAGTTTCTTGTAGGAATTACAATGGCCTTGAAAATCCCAAGAAAAGTGGTCCTAGAGCAAGGGGATGAAAAACCTATGTCTGATAAAAAAACCATTCACTCCACCACATCATAGCCATGCCTTTCGTCGCCATGTCACCTCTCCATCCATCCAATAAATCAATTTATAAAAATACAATTTAAAAAAGAAAAAAAAAACAAATAGAGGGAGAGAAGAAGAAAAGAGGGACAATACCTGAAGACCACAACTCTCACCTACCATTCCCTACAACCCTTCTCCATTCATGTCAACATGCCTCATGCTCCGGAATTGAGAAAACGTATGAAAGTTTGAGGGAAAGGCAGCTATAGGACATCCTGTAGGTTTCCTATAGGAAATCCTGTAGTAGCCTATCCCACAAAGGAAACTTCACAGGTTTGCAGCCATCAGCACAACGATTCCAAGGTTGAGGAAGCTCATCCAGAGCTCAACAGTAGTAGCAAGATCACCAGCATCACTCTCTAGCACCTACACATCAAAAGAAACAAACATCAAAAGCCGAAAATACACAGAAGAATATGCAACAAAAACATAGCACAGAGACATCACTCTCCATCATGCATCATCATCAAAGCATCTTACCCACAGGTATGACATCTTACTCATGCTCTCTCATTAGTACGATATGATCAAAACTATAGGATTATGTGAGAGTTGGTTTTATAAGTAAAGGTGGCTAGTTAACTTGGCCACCTTCGGCCAATTGACGAGGATAAAATATTTAGACCACTCCACAGTGACAAAATTCAAATCAGAAGAAAAAAGGAATAAGGCCAAAAATGGTTAAGCTACGGAGGAAAGAAGTGGGAGATGATTATGGGGTAAGGTGGAATGATGGACTGATAGTGGGACCAACGGTCCAAAAGAAGGTGCTCGTACTTGGACAACCAGCACACCACCCCACATGGTCATCCATATATGGAAATAAAACATTGATTCCCATACAAAGAGAGCATTAGCAATCATGAGAATTCATAAAAAAATAGGTTGCTCTCGGCCTTCTTGAAGCAGCACCAACAGGATACAGTTAGCATTTACAGCGCAGGAGATCTACAAGAACCTACAGGAACCTACAGGAAATCCTACAGGAAGTCTACAGGATATAGAGTAGTCAACCTACAGGATTATCAGTGAGAACTAAGGGAGGAGAAATCAAAGGTTGTCCTCACCAAAACGTAACAAAGTGAGGTAGGAGCTATACCTTCCATGTTTTCCAGTTGAAAGAAGAAAAATCCTCAATTTGATTAACGAAATTACAGTATAGCATAATTGTATTAAAAAGTTAACATTCAAACCTCTCTCTCCTAGTAGAATTCTTCAATTGTATCCATACAAGCCTCAACAATTACCAAGGAAAGATGATAGGAGGTTTTAACAAGAGAGAACCCACAAACACATTAAGGATCCACTAGCATCCTCCTGTAGTAGAAATTTTCACAAGGCACCAATGGATGGGGTTCTTTGAGAGGATGAGAGGATACGATGATGAGGTGGCCAGAGAATTTTCTCTCTCACTCATACCCCTCACTAGGACCCATGCCATTGTTGTGGTGAAAGTCCTATCAATAGTAATTACCCTTGAAGTTATAAGAAAAATAATTACACTCCCTTTAGGGTTACCATGGAGAAAAGAAGACAAGGGTAACAACACCCTTGGAAAGAAGAGATTATTTTTGGAAGGGGAGGAGCCAATGGAGGACAAAAATGGGGTCAAAAGGGAAAGAATTCCATACCCTTGGAATGAAGTTAGTTGCCACCTCATTAAATACATATCATGTGAAGGGAGATACAGTGTGGTGTATGGATATAACCACTTCAGACTCCTCCAAGAACTGAGATTTGAAGAAAACACACTTCCTCAAAACAGATTGAGTATACCCTACTTTCTTCTTCAATCAATGATAGACATGAGCATCACAGTGCAGGAGGGAAAACATCAACAACTAGCCCATCATGGGTTTATCAAACTCATCCTAGAAGATTCTCTACAAAACCTAACACTCCCTATTACATGGAAACCTTCAAATACATGTAGGTAGGAGGAGCAATTCAAGCTATTAAATATGAAAAAAGCCCCACTACTAGTGAGAGGGGAGAAGAAACAGAAGAGGAAAATGAAGAAGAAATAAAAGATGAAAAAGAGGAAGAAACAGAGGAGGAAAAAGAGGAAGAAAAAGAAGAGGAGAATGAAGAAGAGATAGAAGAAGTGTTGGGTTGTGTTATATTCTTTCCACGACTAACCTACGTAGTGAACTGGGGGGTTAGAGGCAGGGCAGAGCCCCCCCTTCGTTGCACCGCGGGGGGGCGACACCCCCCCTGCCCAGGGGGTTTGAGGGGGGTATGTAGCCCCCCTCTATGGGGTCCGGGGCAGTGCCCTGGGAAATTTTTTTTTGGACCATATATTAGGTTGACCGAACCTACCTATGGTTTTCAGTCCATGGTTTTGGATGCGACGGTTTTCGGTCCATGGTATTGGATGCTTCGACATGTATAAATATGTATTGTAACATTGAA